>JAOTRO020115336.1:0-13586 GCA_028566515.2 Pyracantha coccinea | reverse complement strand
TAATGACCAGGACATCTGGGCTGTTCAAATTTAATCCAACGGCTCCAAACAGAAGGGCCCTCTAAAAGTTGTAATAATTGCAACTGTTATATTAAATTTGAACGGCCAAGATGGCCTGGTCATGAGGATCTCCATACAATGCTCAAGAGAGGATCCTCTTCCGAAAATTGCTTATAAAATACAGCTGGTGGCAGTTATAATTGAACATGAGTATGTAGTACATTACATGGTTGAAACTTCGAAGAAATAGCTCTTTTTTAAAAGGAAAACTAACGAAAAGTCCAAAAAAAATTTCTCTTTTAATGAAAAGTTTTTTTTAAAGGTATAGTGAATAGTAACAGTTAAAGGTAAAAATGTGGTTTTTCATTAAAAGTGAACAGTACCGGGAGTGTTTTATTAAAACTCCTTTTTTTAATGCTGGGATGTTTGTTGAGCGGCACCAACATTTTGAATTCTTCTCAACCCTTCATATATACGGCCAATATACACGCCAATATACACGGTCAAATATACATGCTACGTATTAAATAGTGATATTCACACACTACACATACTAATCAACGGAATAAAAATTATTATTAAACATTAATGTGTAAATGACTAAAAAAGAGTATAAAATTATTTTTCTATATAATATTTGTATGATATAATGGCGATATGAAAGCTATCTAGCTTACATATGCATAGGCATGCATGACATAATGGGTTTCGTATTACGCCACAACATTACATCTACCACTGCTAATTGACCACAAATGTATAAAAAGTTAAATTTAACCATGGACATTTGAAGTTTGTGGTAAATAATTATAACAACGGACATAAACAAATCCGTGGTTGAAATGGCTAAAATAACAACTCGCGTTTAAAGCCCGTTGTAATTTAGCTAAATATTACCACGAGGAAAGCCCATGACGCCTTTTTAATTTATGACGGACTGTAATTGTTTTCTTTGTAATAAATTTTTTATTTTTTAAATCAACTCGTATAATAATAAATACCTAAATTTCAGATCTCAAACCCTATTTACAGTTTTTCAGTAAGACGCCATCAACCACCAGGTCTCATCCAATTCGCTTATGTCGACGATTTTCCGACCTTAAACTACAGAGATCAAGAGCTCACTTTGTCCCGAGATGTTGTTTGGGGGGGGGCGCGAGGGCGCGAGAAGGACTAGAGAAAATTGCTGGCTTTCTCCTCCTTCCTCAAAACAAGAATGCCGACGAGCTCGACACTGTCGGTGCTGATGCTCCTCTGGGTAGCACGTCGTTTGGGTTTTTTGTTTTTGGCTCAAAGTTTCAATATTTGTTGGTTTTATTGGGTTTTTGAGGTTGGTTTTGATGATGGGTTGTGTTTGGTTTCTGCAGAATTGACAATCGCGGAGCTGCGGGGATTTCTAGGAGTGTTCGAGCGGTGGCGCAGCAGCGGAAGAGCTCGGTGGATAAGTTGTTGAATTTAGGGAATGAGAAATCTGACTACAATTGGTGAGTAAATTATTGCCAAGTTTAAGTCTTTGATTTTTATGCTTATTTTTGGTCCTGGGACTAATCAAAATTTTAAGTCTCTGATTGTCCAAACTTGTTGAATTGCTGAAGAAAATTGTTGGGTTGCTAAATTGGGTTTGCATAATGGGAGTTTGGTGTTCCTGCATAATTATGTTTAAATTAATTATGAGTAAAAGAACAAACTCCAGAATGTAATAGAGCCAATCTCGCAAAAGACTCATGGTTCTCAAGGCTCCGAATGAGAGAACCAAGGTAACAAAAATGTCGGGACAAATAAAAAAAATGGTGCAAGCAAGAAAAGACACGTTAGTTGTATTTGTGGTGATTATTATGCTTATATTCCTGGGTTTTTTTTTTTTGGTAAAATTTGGATGGTAATTTTGTTTGGTGTGTCCTTTAAATTCTTTTAGGTGCATTCGGAGCCAGAGGCCATAACGATCGGGATGCAAGAGAGCTGGCAACAAGTGGTTAGTCATGCTATGTTATTGTTTAAGCCTTTCCCATTTTATAGTATAAAAGGAATTTCTTTATGTGGGTTCCACACTTGTTATCAGGGCACTTGAAGTTACGAATTCCAGCCCTTGATTGTTCTTAATCGATAGAAAGCGTGCAAGGGATGGTACAATATAGTTTAGCCGCAATCATAATGTTTTGAAAAGCAAAACACTCTTCTTATTCACAATGCCGTGCACGGTTCACAATTTCCTAAAATTTTAGAGTGGCATGTTTATTCTTAGGAAGATCTCACCTCAAGAGCTCCAAACCTCGATGGTTATTGTGGCAAACTCTCCTTTCTCCTAAAATTTTAGAGTGGCATGTTTTGATTGTTCTTAATTACTGTAATGGAAGCCCGATGGAAAACTCTCCTTTCTCCTTGCTCACTCTCTCACACACAGAGAGGAAGACATCCACATTGATCTTCATATGCATGACAAATACATGAGGTCTCTTTGTGTCTCTCCTTCTAGATTTTGACTATTATTTTTCATGTCACAATACTCTTCTAGTAAGAAACTCAATCTATGACCTGGTGGTTCGAAATGAAAAAGGCAAGCCTTGAATTATAACAATCAATTTTTTTTTACAGGCATCGTGTATTCACTTGCATCAAGATTGCTTGCTTTTTGTGTAATTGACTTTGTGGATTTGAATTTTTCAATGTATGGGCCCTGTGTGATGAGTTTTGATTTCTAAGCTTTATATTTTTCCTTGTTTGTCTCATAGGTGGTTGGTGGTTCCAATTCATGAGGGTTTATAACTCAAATATCAACTACATGTACAGCCACCTGCAAATTTAAAGTGTGATTGGCTTGCAGAAGATGTGTATCTTCTTGAATAAACGATTGCAGAGAAGACGAATGTCATTGGAGGACCAAGATTGGAACTAGGGCTTGAGTTTTGTTTTAGAGTGTGAAGCAAAGTCTACATATCTTGGTGATTTGGTATATTTCTTAATATAACTACTCATTTTGTTGTTAATTTTAGTGTAATATTTGAATATATGAATTTTAATAAAGTTAAATTTGCAATTTTGTATATTTATATATAACTTTTTTATTTATTAAATAATAATTTTTTTTTTAACTTTTGGAAATCTTTTTTATAACGAGCATTAGCTGTGATCAATTTGTAATCCACAATGGCCATAGCACGTGGTGTTAGATCCCAATCTACTACGGGCATAATCCGTGGTTACATTGCATTTAACAACATGCATAGTCCGTGGTAGAAACAAAGACTTTCTATCACATCCAGAATACTAACAGGCACAATGCCCGTGGTAGATTGCAATTTATCACGGACATCCACCGTGGTAGATGAGCTTTTTTCTTCTAGTGTGTATTCTTTTCACTTAGATCATCACTTGGATCACTAGCTTTTATATTCTTACATCCCCTTCAAGCTCATGCTTCATAGAACTGAGCATGAGATTGCTCCAATGTTGATAAAACAGTGACAATGATAGCCCTTTAGTTAGAATGTCTGTGAATTGCTTTGCAGAGGACACCTGTTGAACATGAAGATCACCTCTCGTGACTCTTTCTCGAACAAAATGGTTGTCAATTTCGATGTGCTTTGACTTGGAATGAAATACTGGACTTGTAGACAGTGCTATGGCCGAGACGTTGTCACAATATAGTACTAGAGATGTGAGAAGTGGAAGATGCAAATCATAGAAAAGCTTTCTTATCCAAGCAAGTTTAGTTATTGTGAAAGCCAATGCCCGATACTCAGCTTCAGTAGATAAGTGTGACACTGTATGTTGTTTCTTTGAGGCCTAAGATATGGGATTGGATCCCAAAAACACAACAAAACCAAAAGTAGAACGCCTATCATTGGGATATCCTGCCCAATCTGCATCACTGTATACCAGGGCTATGAAATTGTTTTCCATCATCTTTTAATAACCTGTGATATGGCAAGCATGGTGTAGACAAGGTTTACAATCCTGCAGATCAACCTTGTCTATCAGTTCTGATATATACCTGGATTGAGACACAAAGAGCCATTTTTGTGTATAACTAATTTGAAATAAAAAAAAAATAGTTCAATTAACCAAAGTTTTTCATATCAAATTATGCAGTAAGATCTTCAATGATTGTTGATATAAGATGTTGATTGCTGCCTGTTAAAATCACATCATCTACGTATAACAATAATACCACAGTACCAAGTCATGAATGGTTGACAATCAAAGATGGGTCAGCTTGTAAACTTTTAAACCTCAAACCAGGTAAGAAACTTGTAAATCGTTCATTCCATGCTTTTGGGGGCTTGTTTAAGTCCATAGAGAGACTTTTGTAACTTGCACACAAAGTTGGATAGACATTGGTCACTGACAAACCTGGTGGCTATTCCATCTAAACTTTTTACTCGAGAACACTATGTAGAAAGGCATTTTTGACATCTAATTGCCTGATATGCCATTTGAACTTAGCAACCAATGCAAGAACAAGCCTAATGGTTGTTGATTTGACTACTGGACTAAAAGTTTCACCATAATCAATTCCTTCCTCTTCATTATAGCCCTTTGATGTGAATTAAACTAACACACACAAATTAAACCCTATTTGTGACAATTGTAATATAGATGTAAGTAGGGATCGTTCTGAACCGGGGATTAACTAGGGATGCTAATCAACACAAACAAGACTCAAAACACTAAACTAGACTCTATAGACTCAAAACTAACTCCAAACACTCAAAACAACAACAATCAATCAAAAAGACTCAATTCTAGACCTAACAAGTGGTTTTGATGAAAATAATCTCAAACTTGACTCAAAAGACTAAAAAAAAAAAACAGATTATGACTCAACTAACAAGATTTAAAAAACGGGGGATTGTTTCTGACGAAATTAAACCTAAAACAAAGGCTTTGCAGAAAACACTAAATAAAAACGACTTTGGGTGAATAAAAAAGGGTAAAAGGCTAGTCAAAAGTCTTTAAGTTTTAAGAAAATCATAAGCATTGACAATGCATTCATTACTATGAAATGCATGAGACTCCTGCCAAGGATTTACTTAACGCGATTGTGACTAGCAACCTCCATTACTTGTAAATATAAGTGAACACGTGAAACTCCCTTATACTCTAGCATCAAATTCATGCATGCAAATTAAGTGTCGACCCTCAATCAACATACATAAATAAGTTTTAATAACTCAGATAAGCAAATCATATTCAGGACTTAAAAAAAATAACTGGACGTAATCAATTCATATAAAACATATAATCATGACTTCAAATTCATAACTATAAAGAAATTAATTCCTCATATTCGCAATTAAATAAAGATAACTTAAATTAAACATTGAAAACAAAGATAGAATACACCTAGAAACGCTCCAGATGGCTCCTTCTTCTTCCTTCCTTGCAAAACTTGTGGCACAAGAGGGTTTTTTGAATTTAGGCTCAAGTATGAATGGTGGATGGATGTAGGTGATCTGATGGTAAAGGGTGGTACCTCTGAATGGTACAAATTTTGCATATATATAGGGCTATACACGGCTACAAAGCTAATTTGGAGAAGGATTTATTAATCAAAACTCACCAGGAAAAGGTTAATAACAATCAGATACCAAGGAGGAGAAGGAAAGGGGATTTGCGGCAACCTAGGGCAAAGGACTTCTAGAAATCTGATTTAGGTCTTTAAATGCATAAATAAGTCCCTTAGATAGCAGGAATTAAATTAGCAAAGGATTAGGAACAGATAAGATAAGATAAGATAATGCTAGATTAGGAAAGGATAAGGTTGGTTAGGATAAGATAAGGTTTATTTGGATAATGTTTTGGATAAGATAGGATAATGTTCCTTCTTTGTAGCTGATTCCTTATCTTCAAAACTTCCAATTTTTATTCTCCAACTCTTAAGCACATTCCTAGCTCCTTTTGGTCTTCAAATTCGTCCTTCCATCTTGCTCCAATCATAAGTTATCCATTCCAAGCCCAAAACTGCTCCAAAAGGCTCAAAATTGCATTTTCTTGCCAACTTTGTCATTAGGACCTACAAACTCACGAAAATAGCTTAAAACACTATAATAAGTAGTAATTAGCCAACAAAATGCAAGGAAACAACATAACTAAGTAGCATAAATATGCTCCTATCACTGTCAAAATTTAAAAGCTTTCATGCCATGTGGAAAAAGAGACATGAGTGAAACTGAAATGCATTCGCACCGACAATGGTGGTGAGTACTTGGGGTCATTTCATGAGTATTGTAAAATGCATGGCATTAGACATGAGTAATCTATTCCAAGAACTCCACAACACAATGGTGTTGTGGAAAGGATGTCTTATGCGAAATTGCCCAAAGCTTTTTGGGGGGAAGCGATGAGAACATCATGTTATTTGATTAATTCATCTCTTTCATCACCCTTAAATAGAGATATTCTAGAGAAGGTATGGAGTTAGAAACGTATCTCATATGGACACTTGAAGACATTCGGTTGCAAAGTGTCTGTGCATATACCCAAGGAGGAGATATCAAAGCTTGATGACAAGGCCAAGCAATGTGTATTCTTGGGTTATGGAGATGAAAGATTTGGCTACAAATTGTGGGATCCTATAAGCAAGAAAGTGGTTTGAAGTCGAGATATGATTTTCTTTGAAGACCAAACAATTGATGAAAAATGTGATCAGCCTTATTTTGATAGTCTAATTGATTTCGATCCAATTTCTCCTGTTGCAACTCATGATGTTGACAAGGGAGCTGAACCAGAAATTACAGATGATGATCATGATGGCTAAGAAAATGCATCAACAGATTCTAATACCGAAGATAGTCAATAAGAACAACCCACGTATGAACAAGATATGGAGTTAAGAAGGTCCAGCAGACAATGTGTACCATCCGTGAAATATTCGCCACACAAATATGTCCTTACAAATAGTGGCAAACTCGAATGCTTCCAAGAACTGCGGTTTGATGTTCACAAAGAAGAATGGTTGAAAGCTATGCAAGAGGAGATGAATTCCTTGCAGTAGAATCATACGTATGATTTGGTGGAAAGACCAAAGGGAAAGAAAGTTCTTCCAAACAAATGGGTTTTCAAGCTAAAGGAAACTCAAAACTCAAAACCAAGGTACAAAGCGAGATTCGTTGTGAAGGTGTATGCATAGAAGAAAGGCATTGATTTTGATGAGATATTCTCGCCGGTTATGAAAATGACTTCAATTCATGTTGTTTTGAGATTGGCAGCAGGCATGAATCGAGATTGAGCACTTAGATGTCAAAATAGCCTTTCTACATGGTGATTTGCATGAAGATATTTATATGGAGCAGCCATAACCTTTAAAAATCAAAGGAAATGAGCAAATGGTCTACAAGCTGAAAAAGAGTCTATATGGACTTAAACAAGCTTTGAGACAATGGTACAAGAAATTTGAGTCCTTCATGGTTGATAATGGGTTCAAGAAGACAACTTCTAATCATTGTGTATTCATTCAAAAATCTTAATTGTTGGTCCCAATGTTGATAAGAATGACAAGTTGAAGAAGTTAAGCAAATCCTTTGATATGAAGGATTTGGGACCTGCGAAACAAATTTTTGGCATGCAAATCTCTTGAGACGGGAAAGAAGACAAATTGTGGTTGTCTCAAGAAAGATATATTGTGAAAGTACTTGAAAGGTTCAACATGGACAAAGCCAAGTCTGTAAGTTGTCCATTTGCTGCTCACTTCAAGCTAAGCAACAGTTAAAGCCCTTCAACAATGGAAGAAATGGAAGAAAATTCCCTATACTTTAGCCGTAGGAAGTTTAATGTACGCAATGGTTTGCACTAGGCCAGACCTTGCCTATGCGGTAGGAGCAATGTATTAAAAGCATGAGGTGTGGGTGACGCGTTCGAGGGATAGCCCGGCCTAGGCATGAGGCAAAGCCTCACGGGACCTAAATTTTTTAATATATACATTGAGCGTGCACATATATTATATTAAAAAAAGATTATTAATCAATAATGAGCTTGAGCACACAATGAGCACACATATAACAATGCACGCAGACAGCACACATCCATTATCAAAAAATAAATAAAAATCAGAAAAAGGGGAGAGAGACGATGGTGCAAGTTAGAGGTATAAGGAAGTTAAAACCTACCCAAAATTTTGGTTTGGGAGTAAAAAAAATTATAAAAAAAAGCCCCTGAGCTACGCCTAGGCGGCTCCGGCGACGCCTTCCGCCCACTCCCTCAAAACAGAGGTGGCAACCCTCAAGCCCAACCTCAGAGGACGCATAGGCGTGCCCTAAAGCGAGCCTTTTAAATCATTGGGTAGGAGTGGTGAGCATGTTTCTTGCAAATCAGGAGCATTGGGCAGTAGTTAAATGGATTATAAGGTACCTTGTGGAAAGGAAAATGGAGTAGTGGAGACGAAGAACAAAACTTTGGTTGAAATGGCAAAAGCCATGCTACATGATAAGGGTGTGCCATATTACTTGTAGGATGAGGCTGTACATATAGCAGTCTATATTCTGAATAGGTGTCCTACAAGAGCTCTTGGAAAGATACTCCTTTTGAAGCTTACAGTGGTAAAAAGCCAAGAATTGCTCATCTTAAAGTTTTTGGTTCCTTGTGTTATGTACATATACCAAGTGAATTATGACAAAAGCTTGATGTGAAAAGTACCAAGTGTGTGTTTGTAGGGTATGCAACCTATGAAAATGGTTATAGGGTATATGATCCAGTCACCAGGAAGCTGATTTTGTTAAGAGATGTAGTACTCGATGAAGGCTCTTCCTGGAATTGGAAAGACACCTCTGAGAAGTATGTAACTGTGATTAGCCATGGAGAAGTATCTAGAATTACAACCAATATGGAAAGAAATGCAGAAACTCGGTCAGGTTCAAGCTATATATCTCCAAGTACTCAGAGAACAACACTTGACAGAAGTGAATGCACTCAATCATCAAGGTTGACACTTTCATATGAATTAATAACTGACACAAGCAGAAATCTGGAAGTTGCTCAAGGTTTTGATCATACTCCATTGAAATGGAGGAATTTGGATAATGTTCTTGCACAATGCAATCTCTGCATTATAGAACCTGAGAAGTTTGAAGAAGCTGCTCAAGATGAATCATGGATGAAGGCTATGGATGATGAACTGTCAATGATTGAAAATAATGCAACATGGGAGTCATACCAACTGAAAAACCTATAATTAAGGTGAAATGGGTATTCAAGACCAAGCTTAATCTTGATGGATTAGTGTAGAAGAATAAAGCAAGGTTGGCAGCCAAGGGCTATGCACAGAAACCAAGTGTTGATTATAATGAGACCTTTGCACCAGTGGCTAGACTTGATAAAATTTCAACACTAGTTGCATTGGCAACATAGAAGAGTTGGAAATTATACCAACTAGATGTCAAATATTCTTTTCTAAACAGAGTACCTGAAGAAGAGGTTTATGTAGAGTAGCCATATGGTTTTGTGGTCAAGGAGAGTGAAGACAAAGTGTACAAGCTTCATAAAGCCTTGTATGGCTTAAAACAGGCACCAAGGGCCTGGTATAGTCAAAGTGAGGCCACTCTATGTACCAAAACCAGAGGAAAAGCAAAAATTTTGATTGTATCTCTATATGTAGATGATATTGTGTACATAGGGAATAGTCAATCAATCCTTGAGGAATTCAAGAGGGCGATGATGACAAAGTATGAAATGATAGATTTGGGGCTCTTGCATCATTTTCTGGGAATGGGTGTCATCCAAACACACTCAAGCATTTTTATTCTTCAGAGAAAGTATGCTACATCTTTGTTGAGTAAGTTTGGCTTGAGTGACTATAAACCTATCTCTATTCCTTTGGTTACAACTAAAAAGCTGAGTAAAGATGATGGGAGTGGTCCAGCCAATGAAGAACAATATAGGTAAGATCGTGGGAAGTCTACTGTATCTCATAGCCACATGGTCTGATGTGATGTATGCATATAGTCTGCTTGCCAGATTCATGACTGTCCTATTAACAAGGAACTCTTGATTATGGTTTGGAGTATGTGAAAGGAAGAAGTGCAGTTCTAACTGGCTACTGTGATAGTGACTAAGGTGGTTCAATTAATGACAATAAAAGCACCACAAGGTATGGTTTCTCCTTTGGCAGTGGGATTTTTTCTTGGGCTTCAATCCAACAAAATTGTGTAGTACTCTCCACTGCTGAAGCAAAGTATATTAGTGCATCAGAGGCAACTGCACAAGCAATTTGGCTCAGGTTTGTATTCGAAGACTTTGGTGAATTTCAAGTTGAGGCTACTCCACTTTAGTGTGACAATACTGCTATAATTGCCATCACAAAGAACCCTATGTTTCATCAGAAAACTAAGCATATTGATCGAAGATATCACTTATCACTTCATTAAGGATGCTCTACAAGAAGGGATCATTGATTGGTTTACTATCCTACAAATGAGCAAATTGCAGATATTTTTACAAAGGTGCTGGCTAAGGATCGTTTCAGCTGCCTCAGCTCAAAACTTAAAGGGGAGTGTTGAATTATAAGTTGCGAGCTGATATTATTAGAATAAGTTTTGTGTTAAATGGTGTGTCCACTTGTGCAAAGAATGCCAAGTGTAAATTTCTGATATGTAAAGGCCATGAGTGCCATGTGGACTTTGATCCTTGTTGTTAGTCAGATGAGTGGCTGTGATCTAAGTTTAGAGAGAAAGGATCCAACACTTTCTAACAGTAATATTCCTCTTACACGACTTGTGTGTGAGAAGGTGAGAGAAGTAATCTAATGAGAACTTTCATAGCTCCTCTGCGACTTACAGAGTGAAACATCCATTTCCATTTTTTCTCTCTGAGTGTGTATTTATACATTCTTCTTCGAATTCACAACCAGATTTCAATTCACAATAACAATTTTTCCTACATGCACTCCATTATTTTTCCCTGAAATAAATACTTGAGAGAGAAGAGGCATTCTCAGCATGAGACCTATTCTTTGGGAATTAAAGAGGTAGCATACTGATTAAAGCAAATAAATTATTCATACTTTAAATATTAGTTGTTGTTTAGGTTAATATTTAAGCCTCGGGCTCGAAGAAAGAAGGAAGCCCAAAAGGACCAAAACGAGGAAGTTCGCCTGAGGCACAACACTAAGCCTAGGTACTCATTTCAAGACAAAAAGGCGACTCCCCATTAATGCAAGGGATATGTGCTTACAAGGGAACTGACAAATGATTGAAATCCACCAACTCTCAGCCCAAAAGTACTTTATGAGTGGCTGGACATGTAAATTACTGATAGCACAATATCCTTCAAATTGCTTTCGGGCAAGAGCAAAGCCACAGCACGGTCGAGTTGATTCGCCTATGAAAGGGGGGAAGAGGGCCCAGAAACAAGGAAACTTAACCAATCAAACATACAAACTCTGCTCTCAAGCCAGATTTGCATCTACGAAGCTGTAGTCAGCCCCAACCTCAGTCCTTTTCAGGATCAGTCCTCACAAAAGTCATTTTTTCCCTTACGTAAAAGCTCTACTACTTTCTCAACCATAGTAGTATCGATTCTCTCATGTTCATCTTCCATACAATTTAACCCTTTTTTAGTTCCCAAACCTTTGTAATCGCAAAGAGAATGAGTTGCACAAGATTCAACCTTGCCCGACTCTCTTTGTTTTGTCATTTAAATTATAGATCTAGCGTTATGATGTATTCCTCAACATTTATTCAAGTCATTTCTAGTCTTTTAATGACCTAAAGCTCTATCAGTTCACAGATCTGGTTCATTTAGTGGTTTTACTATCATAAGAGAATCAAAAGTGAGTTAGAACTAATTACTTAATCAGATCTGGACCCCAACTATGTTAAAGCATACAAGATAAACAAAAGTCCTTGACCTCAAGGCATGAAAAAGAACTTAATGTAGATTTAACCCACATACTATAATCCTTTGATAACAAGAAGTCAGAATAACTTAGGGCGCAAGTAATCGGCTTAAACACAATTGTTATACATCTGCCATTACTGAGATGACAGTGGCACACCTTCGCATTCAGTTAGTTTTGACTGTGAGCCTCAAGGCTTATACCTAAGGCCCCACAAAGGCACCTCCCAAAACTAACTATACTCTCCTCTTGCAGCCTCTTGACTAGTAGGAGCCCGACAAACAACCAAAGTGCCAACTCCTCGGGGAGCTGTGTGCTCGAGCCAGGGAAGCTTGCTGCCAAGATTTCCTGCCAGAACATAGTTTTGGCACGCCCAGTGCGACTCAAGATCTTGTATGCCAAGAAGACAAAAGACAAAACAAACTCTTAGGTAGGGAGCAAAATAGAAGCCACCAGTATACACTAACATCCAGCATGACAAATTTCCCTAAAGACTTGCAAGGGCCGGTCTTGACGGAAAGCCCAACCCCTTCTGAGAAATCAGAGGGGAAGATCACAAGTGAAGACCTAGAGACTACCATGATAGCTCTCTTGAGAAGCATAGAAAGAAGCTCCCATAGCATGGAGAGAAGCTCCCAGAGCATGGAGAGAAGCTCCCAAAACATAGACAGATTCTTTTCCTTAATAGGAAATCTGCAAAGAAGGCTAGATCTGGGATGCTCTACCCCGAAGAATGATCATGCTAGAAAAGTGACAAGGAGCTCAGCCTTTTGGAGGAGCTAGTCGTTCCTTTGTTTCCTATACTTGAGGAAAAGAAAGACAAAAGGAAGAATAAGGAGGAATCCGGAGCAAGTCAGCTGGTGTTGGAAGAAATTCTAGAAGGAGAGTTGCCTAACCCCCTATTTTCACTCAGTAACAGGGGGCAGATCGGGCAAGAGAGGATGAAATATGGGATGGGTTGGGGAATCTAGTAGGAAAGAAAAGCCAATAGGCAGACAAGCCCAGGCCACCACCATTGGTTGATAAAGGAGGAAAGTCCAAGTGAAGGAAGACCAAGGCGAGAAAAGAGAGTAACTCGGGCAATGATCGTAGCCCAAAATGGGAACCACGTCCTCACACCCCGCCTAATAATGCGGCCAATCAACAACTTAGAGATGAATTGGCTGAGTTAAGAAGGATGGTGGAAAGAAATGCCTAGCCACAAGCTCGCCCACTATTTAGGGTCGCCTATCAGAAGCCCTACCCGGAGTTCATTGATGAGCAAAACCTCTTTCCTTTTGACTTTAAAATGCCCACATTCTCGATGTTTAGGGGAGAAAATAACAATGCATCCTCCAAGGATCACATCTTCAAGTTCTCCAACCATTGTGTGGCGTTTGAGGACAACCCCAACAATAAGATAAGGTTATTTGGGAACTCGCTGGTAGGCTTGGCGTCTAAATGGTACTCTTTGTTACCCCCAAATTCCATTGCTAACTGGGGGCAAAAGGAGATGGCTTTCCACAAGCAGTTTTACAGGATAGAGTCAGAAATGACCATCAACGATCTAGTCGAGGTAAAGCAATACGAGTATGAGTCTACTAAGGACTTCATCATAAGATTCAGAAGAACGAGGATGTGATGCTAGTTCCTTATCAACAACGTCCAACTCATTGCTAGCGCTCAGAAAGAAATTCTACGATCTGTAGTTCAATGAACTGCAAGAGTTAGTGATTGCTGCCACTAAGTATGAAAAGTTATTGCTGGAAGAACAGCAACT
>JAOTRO020115244.1:0-13589 GCA_028566515.2 Pyracantha coccinea | reverse complement strand
GGATTTCCGCCAATTGCCAAAACTAAGTGGTGGTTAACATTTTATTTACAAACTTACAAATCCAATTCAGGAAGATCCGTATATCGAATTCCCGATCCGTCAGTTTCTGTGATCCTCAGATATTATGTACTATAACATATTAAAGTTTGGTGACGATCCAACGGTCGGATCGTCGATTCACATTTTTACCAAATAATGTATCGTAGAGAATTTAGGTTCCATCCATCAACCTATATCCTACAATCACCAAAACTCAAATTAAGGCATAAAATTTACCCTAAGAATAACATCAACGGCCCCCTGGCCACGCGCTGTCGTGGATGGCGGTTGGCCGCCCCGACTCGCCGGAAAATCTAACTATTTCCAAAAGTTACCAAATTTTACAGGAATGAAGATCTCAATAAGTAGAGTAACTTTCATGCCTTTGACCAAGGCCAATTGGGTCAGGAAGAGCTTCAATTTCATTAAAACCCGTCGAAAACCCTATACTTAGGTGATCTCGATTCGACCTTCAAACTTGTTCTGACGCCTCCACTACTGCCTGGGCTTTGTTCCTGGGTACTAGGGGAGTATTTTGGTAGATATAATTGAAGGAAAACGTTTCACAATTGGTGAATTGGAGGTTAGGATTTCACGGCACCCGTACGGGTGTTCTTTATGAAATCACGATGAAACTCGTTGATTTTTGGGTCAATTTGGATGTTGGGATATCGTGAAGGTGTTTGGGGTTATGAGAGGTTGAAGAAAGCCAGAGATTTCGACGGAAAACTCGTCGAAACCGTCGTCAAGAATCGAGTCAGGGTTGTGGGTCCAAGGGAACCCGGCCTGTTCCCCTTCTTTTTCCTCTCCCTCCTTTCCCTCCTTCTCTCATCTCTGGTTGGTCCTCACCTTCCTCTCTCCACTCCCCATTCGTCACATTTCTTCTTCTCCTCTCCTTCGCTGCCATCAGGCAACCTTCTCCCCTAATTCTGATTTCCTTCCTCTTTTCCCAATTTCCTAACAACAAACTATTAAGATAATATAATAATATTTATGAGAAATGAATAAAATGATAAATAACAGTCCTTACCAACGTACTTTTCGAATTTGTAGCTCCAAATTCACTTCCTCTTGCGTCTATGCATTCGTATCACTGGATACTATGCAAATACGCTAAAAGAATAAGTCGTATGTCTCACTAAACATTGGTCAACGAAAGTCAATACCCTCACCTCTAAGGACACTTTCGTAAAGTCACGTTTTTAAAATTTATAAAATCTTAAAATTAGGGACGGGTTGTCACAATCTACCCACCTTAAAATATTTTGTCCCCGAAATTTGAACTCACTAGTTATACATAAAATACTCTGAAATATCGTAAGAAAATGTACACATAAAGAAGAAATCAGACTAGAGCGGTTGCATAAAAGAGAATATCATTCCGTCGCGATCAGAGTGCAGTGATTCCTCTTTTATGCCTCCAAGCTCAAACTTTCCTTCTCCTTCAGTACCATGCCAAAATAGACGTATAAAACATAACATCAGAATACGTATGTAGTGAAGTAAAGTTAAAGTAGTTGTATTGAAATCAAAAGTGAACATAAAATATTTTTCACAAATGAACTCGTAACGCAACATACTCCGAAAATAAGCATGTATCATCCTTGGGTCGAGCCCAAACAATAAATAACTAATAAGTAAATACAAATACTAACGTAGAATGTCCTACTTGTTTACTTGCTTAACGAACCCAACGAATAAGTTATTGATATTACGGTCTGCAGCCCGCAATACCGACAACTCACTGTTGTCTCGATAAGCAAGTAATGAATTCCCGAGGGTGCAATATTACCATCTTGCCCCTCATTGGGAAATACACATACACGCCTCGATCGTTTTCACACACTACCTTCTCAGGCAACATCGTCTATAACATAAAATTTTCTACATTACAATCTCAATCATTCAAATACTTGTTCGCAATACTCTTCTGTAAATCACAAACTGCGCACACAATATTTATATTATATCTCAAATGATGTCATACTCCTAAATAGGAATGTAACCGTAGTTACACATTACTTTAACAAAAGTAAATGTCTATCAAATATGCACTGTGCATAAAGTCTCTGTATGTCGACTCCAATGGTACCATAGTCAAACCAAAATTGTAACCGTGGTTACAAGCAACTAATATAGAGATAATGGTATGCAGCAACCATGCTAATTGTGGGACGAACATAATGCAACACGTTCACTAAGGTCTGAGTAGTTCGAGTCAGACTAATCATTAGTCTACAAATAAAAATGGGATACTGAACAAAACTTAGGACTCATAATCTTCAAAAAGACTTCCCAAGGTTGGGAAATGAAATGTGTAACACGATGTGAACTAAATACGTCAAGATGAAAATCTAGTCGAATTCTGATTGCTTAAACTGGTATAAAAGTCTAGAAGTAGCCTCCTCATAATGCCATCATCCTCTGGACGCAAATAGAAAAAAACTATGGTTGTCCAAGAAGTTTGAACTCCATATCCTCAATATCCTTCCTACTCTAACCCAAGGCGAGGCAGGCCTAGACTGAGGATTCTCTTCAAACACATCAAAGGAAGCCCTGATTTTATTCCTTTCCTACCTCCACATTTGATCATTTCACAATGAGAACTTCTTGATCACATCACCTGGAAAAGTTAACAACATCCCACTTCTATCTTAGTTTTCTTCATAGTGTCTTGTTGTTGAAATTTCAACATCCAATTTCAGGAATGAAATCATCGCCAATACTTAAAGTTTTAAGGCTGAAAGAATATGGCTTCCTACTTAAGTAAAGCTACCACCAATTGAAACACCACATGAGCGTAACATTGGTTCAACATCATGATTATTAATTTTTCACATTCTCTGCATGCACAAAATACCTCGTATTGAGAGTTGTATAATGATACTTCCCAATTCCATTCATATAACAAAAGTGATTATAACCATTCGAACTATTTATTGATGGTTTAAAGGTAACGTCATATCGATACTCGAATTTCCCAACTAAAATAGGATAGGACAAGCTGAAAATGTTCAAAGGTAGATATGTCCTTTCTGTACAACTGAACTGATATACGAATATTCATTCATAAATATTGATTTAGTTCTTCTACCGCTGCTGTCCGAAACTTAGCTCATTCCAAGAGTAAATGTACTTAAGAAATTCTAAAGTTGATAAGGATTTTGGACACGTTCTCCACAGAGAAATGTCATTTGATTTTTCAAGCAAAGATGATAAATGTTGACTCCAAGTCATAGATAAGATAAGATAGCTCATTCCAAATAATTCTACACTTTGGAAATATAAGTGATAATCTGGCACGCTGCCTTTACACAGCCAAAACACCCAAAGATACGTCGTTATGAATCTCCAAAAGATCAACGTCATCAAAGAGTGTAAAGCAATGGTGAACCGAGACAACACTTTGACTACCAGAAACTTTATTCATATCCAACTTTTCAAAACAAACTAACTTTCCTCGGTCGAAAAGTCAAGAAGGATACGGTAGCTGAGAATTCACTGACAAATTGTCAATAAAATTGACAAGACCAAGAATATCTGTAATTCACAACCTTTGTGAGAATGTCAACTTTCTTCTGCTACAAGCTTTTTAGGAAAAGAAAGTAATCTCGTCCATTAAGATCACATCTCCCAAGAAAAATATCAATTTATTCAAAGTTTAAAATTGAGGAATCTGATATAGCTGACTAACAGAGTTTAAAGAATTTGGTCTCACCATCGAGGTAATTAAGAAGGTTACCAATAAGACCATTAGTTCGTAGTATGGTTAAAACGGTTCTTAATCGTCACTCGATCAACTTGTTAAGATCTAGGTACAAACCTAGGGTTCAGTCCTTCGCTTTCGCAAATAGATTTGAAGTTCCCTAGATAAAATGCTTGATTCGGTAATTCCCTAATCGGTAAGCTTTAGTGATTAAATTCTTTCAATGAAATAGGACTTGTTCAAAAAGTCATAAAGAAAACTGATATAGGAGTTGCTCGAATGGACATAAGAAAAGCTAGGGTAATATGCAAAAGAATAGATCGATGATAATATCTCAGGTAAGGCTTTGGAATATGATGCCTGAATGTACGTACTAATAGGTCCTCACAACTTTCTCGATATACAGCTCACTCTGACAGTGAGAAATTAACTCATACTTCGATTCCCCTGTCTACCCGTGGAAGTGATCCAGAAGGTGACTAGTAAAAAAGATTACTTACCTAGATAGGTGATAAGGTAGAAACAACTATGAGTTTACTGTCCTACTACAAAGCTTGCTCCCAACTTTCCAAAATTTAGTTTCTTCGGCTTCAGCAATCACTGTTAATCAATCTATTAGTCGTGCCGCTAATTGACGCATATACAATAACTTTAATATTGTTCGATACTCTGAAATTGTAACCCAGCACTCTGGCACAAGGGTATCACTTCCAGATACTCGCACATCTCTGGTATTAGAAATCATACCGCCTGAATGTTGGTTGACAGTTCATAGACATCAGACAATATCGTCAATTAGCAGTGCCATTATAGGCTAATTACAGACTAGAGCCTGCTCAGGTAATGGTTTTTGGACGACAGATAAGGAATTAGTGTTATGAGAGGGTTCCATAATTCTAGGGAAAAAACTTACTATCTCAAAGATTTTGCACCACTCATAGGTCTAACAACTCGCACCCTGGTGCCTATACTCATCGAAATGACGAGTACATCACCAAAAGAAATTTGGTTAATATAATTGATTAGGATTCCCAAAGCCAAAAAAGAGAATTTACTAATAATCTACCTTAACACGAGTTTAAACAGAAGTCGATCTTTCTCCTAAAGATCTGAAATGATAACTAATGGTTAAGGAGATTAGTATTATCAGGGATCAAAAGTGATTATTCCCCCGATGTTCTTATGATAAGTGCTATCCTTTTAACACCCTACCGTCACTCAAGAAAATTTTGGAATCTTGACGAAGTAAACTTCGTAGAAATCCCAATAAATGGTATACTAACGGGTACTGCCAAGGAATCAAAATCAGTTCTGGTTTCCTATTTCAAAAGGTCTGATAATGATGGCTAAAGAATAATGATGGAATTGCTTTATAGATCCCTAGAGATACATTGATATCGATACATTAACCCTGCTTTAGGCCCACCAACTAGTTCAAATCTCCATCTTTCCTTGGCAGGAAAGTTCTTCGCTTTAAGTCTAAAAACGTTCACCCAAGAAACCTTCTAAAATATCGACAAGTCGGCAAAATTCCCAAAACTTAGGAAAACTAACACATTTTTCGTATTAGACGAGGTGGCGAGATTCGGAAATTAGGTTCAAGAATCAAGAATATTTACATCACGCGTGTGATGAATGCAATACTGCCCAACTTATGCTCTGATACCAAACTGAATCACCCCGACCCGGAATGTCCACTAAGACCTCGAATCGAGCTGTGCTGGCTGACACTTAAAAGGTGACGAAGCCATAAAGTATGGTGATGTGGAAAAAGTGAATAAATTTAAACCCAAAAGTGCCTAAGTACACGAGTGCGTGGTGAGCGGGTATGGACCCATTTCACACATGATTATAGAGCATAAGTAAAGTACAGTAAGGTAAGATAAGGCTTATACCATCTTAGGAAGCCATCTGTACTGGGATATGCCAAGAATCATCGTCGATACGGAAACTTTGCTACTAGAACCTGGAGGGGCAAAAAACTAAAAACGTGAGTGGGCAAAAACAAAGCTTTTCAAAACCGTTTGACTTATCAAAGATAATAACCCCTCGCCGTAAAACCTGTATAATTTCCCATAAAATAGCATGCATATCTATCTCAAAACCATACTCAAAATAGCAATTCCACAAATATGTCATGTCAAATATCTCAGCAAAGAAATAAGTAAGCCAGGTGAAATAAATCAATATAAGATGGTATGTTAGCCGGAGTCATCTAACGTGACCTGTACCGCTGAGCCTATAGCTCCTCTACTAGTTCCCTGTACACGAGTCGGAACCACCTAAAGTGGTCTGTACGACAGGCTGGGTGTAAATAAATACGCTTAAGTGCTACGATCACGTGAAGGTTGTGCGAAGTATCGCAAGTCACCTACAAGTCGGAACCACCTAATGTGGTATGTACGACAGGTTGGAACCTGCCTTGGATCCAAGGTGAGCGTGTGGTGCGGGAGGTGAACGACCACGTGAAAGACTGTGCCCTGGCCACGGGCGAAGCACTAACACCGAGGTGCAGGACAATGAGCTATAAATGCATCTCAACACAATCATACTCACTACCATTAATATATACTCACCTAAAGCTTACCTGAGCGTCCGCCGCGTCAAGCAACCATATATATAGCCATACTAATGCATAATCAAGCATAGTGAGCATTTGAGATGGCATTTCAAAATATAAAACCATTTAAATAAGTTTTCTGGGAAAAAGACAAGTATGTATGTATCTATATATATATATAAATATATATTGAAAACCAAAGGCCCACTCACCTGGAGTTCATGCTACAACTCCCTAGCACACACATAGAGGCGTCACGAACGATCGGCGCCTAGAACAATTATCAAATCACATCTCAGAATTCTTATCGATAGAATAAGTAACTTAAATAAAACACATCACTACGTAGTTCGATCCGGAAGATACGCATCACAGATTTCCGATCCCTTACTTCCAAAGATCCATATTATACTTCTAAAACGACATCCTAAAGTTCCATTACGATTCAACGGTCAAATCTCCGCCAATTGCCAAAACCAAGTGGTGGTTAACATTTTATTTATGAACTTACAAATCCAATTCGGGAAGAACCGTATATCAGATTCCTGATCTGTAAGTTCCTATGCTCCTCAGATATTATGTACTCTAACATATTAAAGTTTCATGACGATCCAACGGTCGGATCGTCGATTCATATTTTTACCAAATAACGTATCGTAGAGAATTTAGGTTCCAAACATCAACCTATGTCATACAATTACCAAAAATGAACTCAAGGCATCTAATTTAGCCTAAGAATAACATCCACGGCCCCCTGGCCACACGCGCCGCCGTAGGTGGCGGTCGGTCGCCCCGACTCGCTTGAAAATCCAACTATTTCTAAAAATTACCAAAATTTACAGGAATGAAGATCTCAATGAGTAAAGTAACCTTCATACCTGTGACCAAGACCAATTAGGCCGGGAAGAGCTTTAATTTCGTTAAAAACCGTCGGAAACCCTATACTTGGGTGTGTTCGATTCGACCTCCAAACTTGTTCCGATGCCTCCACCATTAGCCTAGGGGAGTGCTTTGGTAGTGGTAATTGAAGGAGATGGTTTCAAGACCAAATTTTCTCCAATTTGGGGTTGAATAGGTAAAGGGAAGAATTGTAGGATGATTCCAAGTGATGAGGGGTCCTAATTTGTTGGAGAACGACCGGAAAATGCACCGGAATTAATGGTGCCGCTAGGTCGGCCTGAAATGGAAAACCAGGTAGAGGGATCCAGTGTTTCCCTCTCCCTCATTTCCCCTCCTGTTTCCCTCTTCTGGTTGGTCACTCACCTTCCTCTCTCCTCTCCCCATTCGGCCACTCTCTTCCGGTTCCTCATGCTCTCTTCCTCTCATCTCCTTCTCTGCCATCAGGCAGCCTCCCCATTTTTCTTTTCTCTTCTTCTTCCACTTTAAAATAAGTAAAAGATATTAATATAAAGATTATAAATATATATATAAATATAAATAGTAACTAAAACAAAAGTACTTCTCGGGTTTTACAGTTCCGTAAAACTTTAACCGTAACTTTAAATCCTCTTCTGCTTAAGCCTACGAGCACGTATTGTCGAGTACTTCAGGAATACGCTAAAGGAATATTTCATACACCTCACTATACGTTGATCAACGAAAGTCAATACCCTCGCCTTTAAGGGCATTTTCGTAAAATCACGCTTTTAAATTTGTAAAAACATAAAATTAGGGACGGATAGTCACAAAACCACTCTCTCCCAACCTCCACATCCTCCTCTGCACCCATCCTCGACCTCCTCCGCGCACACATCCTCCCATCTCCCCCCTCCGCCACCCCACCTTCAATCCAAAAAAGAAAAGAAAAAAAAAACCCTCTTCATCTTCCCCGACCCTCTTTCTTGCAAACCACCCATTTCTTCTCCCTCCCGTCTTCCCCAAACCCATTGTGCACCCATCCTTCACCTCTTCCTCCGCACTCACTACCTGCAACCCATAAAAGAAAGAAAAGAAAGAAAAAAAAAACCCATCTCCCTTTCCCTGCAACCCAGATCTCGTCTTCCTCAATGGTTATGGATTTAAGGAATGGGGTGTGTAGAGGAGGGAAGATGGTGGGTGCGGAAGAGGACGTGGAGGATGAGTGCGGTGGGTTTGGGGAACAAAGGTGTGGGTTGCAAGGAAGGGGGTTGCGGAAGATGAAGATTGGTTTTTCTTTTCTTTTCTTCTTCTTCTTTTTCTGGGTTGCAGGTTGGGTAGGGGGAAGGGAAGACGAAGTGGGGGTTGCGGGAATGTGTGTTTCAGCTTTTGTTTTTGGTTTTTTTTTTAATTTTTATTTTTATTTAGAAGATTCAGGTTTTTTTTCAAAAAAAATTAAAAAATTGTTTTTTTTGCCACGTGGCACACATTTGGCAGCCAAATGGCACAAAGGTCGCAGCCACGTCAGCGCTTAACGGATCAATGGATGGAAAATGTAACGGAGGTATTATTTTGAAATAAAATAGTACATGAAGTATGAAAGTGAAATGTTTTAAAGATGTTGTATGAGGTTGTAATAGACCTCAAACCTGAGTGGGTATTAAGTAATTTACCTTGAATTTTTTTTGGAATTAAAGCCTCACAAATACCTACGTGGGTGGAAAAGTGGGACAGCTAGTGAACAACTTGCGGTTGGAACAAATATGTGCTTCACGTAGTGCCCCCTGTCTGTTGGGCTTCAAGTAGGATGCAAGCTCGTGCAATTGTGAACTGCTAGAGGAATTTTCTTTTGGAGAACTTTCATGAAAAGTGCTTGGACTATATTTATTCTAATAAAAAATCATGTTATAATTTTATTTAATTAAAAAAACTTAAAACCCTTAAATTTTAATGAAAAGACAAAAAAAACTTAAATTTTAATGAAAAATATATATTTTAATATTAAAAAAAAATATGACTCGTGGACCCACGTGTCATCACACAAACTGTTTACTTTCTATTATAAAACATAACGGTACTACACTGTTTATGAAACTTACTACATTGTTTATGAAACTTACGACACTGTTTATGAAACTTACTACACTATTTATGAAAACTTACGACATTGTTTATGAAACTTGCTAAACTATTTATGAAACCTACTAAACTATTTATGAAACTTAACGGTACTACATTTTTTATGAAATTTAACGGTGCTACTCTGTTTATGAAACTTAACGGTACTACATTGTTTATGAAACTTAACAGAACATTCTTCTCTGTCCTCTTCTTAAATTTTATTGGAACATTCTCACCTTCCAAACACATTTTCTTCTTCTAATTTTCTTCGATACTCATCAAATTTTCTCTATATCTCTTCAGTTTCTTAACTTTCTACACCAATTACTTAATTTCTTCTATTGTCCGCCCATCTGCGACTTCCTCTTCTTCTCTGCCTACAATCTTAACTTTCTACATCATGTGCTATTATGTAAGTAGGAAATTTTATTTTTTAACACAAGAATCTCACAACTTGAATAAAGACGTGGTGTATCAGTTCGTGTTCCGAGCACATTAAAAAATCTCTCATCATCTTGACTACTATTGGGAAACAACACCACAAACATAAAACTGGAAAAATGTAATTCAATTTAAAGTCTTTCTCTTATTCTAAGCAAATAATAATAATAATAATGTCTTAATGATAGTTGATAATGGGGAGAAAACAAAGTGGAAATGGGGGTGGGATGGGGTGTATGCGCGCCATCGCATGTGGTGTTTTTTATGGTTATTTATTTATTTATTATTTTGTTCCTTATCATTAAATAAAGTTAGTGGATGATTTTTTATTGAAATGCAAAAATTTGAAACTTTTTTCATTAATTGTTTTTTGGTGCGCGGTGAAGATGCTCTAATTGACCATCGGGGTCATGGCCTCCTTGGCATATATACAATTTATTTTATTTTTTTGAGAGAAAATTTTTAACATTTTCATATTTTTTGTTTTTGATTTTTTCTTTTGTTAAGTGAACAGAAACTGGTATTGGGTTAATGAGAAGAACAATTTGGAAATATATGAGCGTATAATGTAGAGAAAATGTTCATTCTGATTACCACAAAAATTCGAAATTCAAAATACCACTAAATTGTAAAGTTTTTTTTTTTTTGTCAAACAGTAGATTTATTAGATTAGAGAGCCGACGAGGTTCAAACCCACATCATAATGCAAATGCAACACTCATTTTCATCACTGTGGTGGAGGACCAAGGCCGTCTCTGAGATTTTAGGGGTTCTGTGTGAAATTTGTAAAATGGGCCCTCCTTCAGGTAGTTGTTTTTAAAAGGTATGACAATTTATTGATACCATAAAACATTCACCTAAATTAAAACAAAGCCACTTAGTACTATGATCTAGTGGTATTCCTCTTCACTTGTAAGTGAAATGTCTTATATTTAATTCTTGCCAAAGGCGAATTTGAACCACATTATTATTAGCTCATTGACAGACTTAATCCACTCCTCCACCCTCTTAGCATAGATAATATCGTTTGTTCAAAAAAAAAAAAAACAAATTTTAGCACTCACTGATTGCATATTTACAAATATCCTTAATGATAAGTAAAAAGAGCTACAAACATAACATTCACTAAATAATCAAAAGCAGTTTTATCTTAAACAGCCAAACATGAAGAAGAAAAAACATCAAACCTCTAACTTTAAAGTTTCACTTGAATGTATAACATTGTTATATAATAAAATTAAGAAACTACCGTTTTTCAGGGTGTTATTATTGACACTCAAAATATCTCATTGTACTCCAAGTTTTTATATTTAGAAAGAAAAAAACTCTAATAAAGAGTGCACAATGCGGTTTAAAGTGCTAATAAAAGAATTTTTTTTTAAATATAGAACATTATTACATGATGTTAGATGGCAAAAATTTAGGGGCCCTTCAAATTCGGGGTCCTGTGCAATTACACATTTCACTCCCCCTCAGCGGCCTCTATGTGGATGACTACTTGATAATTACTCCAAATTTTAGAGTTGATTTTAAAATTTACATAAGACCAATTAAATTTTAGGAAAACTAATAAAAATGGCTTGATAACTTTGAGTTTTAATGATAAGGACAAAATAAAAGGTAAAATGAATAGTACCAAGATTGACTTTTTAGTGTAAAAATGTGATTTTTCGTTAAAGTGAACAGTACCGGTGACACACCCCAACCCGGATCCTCTATGCCTTATATGTATATGCCCATCTCCAATTAGCACGAAGCTTTTTGGGAGCTCACTGGCTTAGGGTTCCATCGGAACTTCAAAGTTAAGTGAGTTTGGGCGAGAGCGATCCTAGGATGGGTGACCCATTGGGAAGTTCTCGTGTGAGATCTAATGTGGAATCTAACAATCCACCTCCTTAGGGCCCTGGATTGGGATGTGTCAACCGAGAGTTTTTCGTTAAAGTTTCCTTAAATTTTTTATCCTTGATAGTTTCAAAAAATTCATATCTAGCTCCAGTTTTTTATTTTCATTTCGCTTATCTAAACGTGGCATAATCGTCCAAAACAAAAAAAGTAAAAATCTAAACGTGCCATAAACTTAAAGGAGTTTTAATGAAACACTTCTAGTACTGTTCATTTTTAATAAAAAACCACACTTGTATCTTTCATTGATACTATTTACTATATATTTATTTGTTATTTTTTATTAAAATTAAAGTTATCCGCTATACCTTTATTTGTCATTTTTTATTAAAATTAAAGATTTTTTTATTTTTTTTTATTTTGAAGTTTTGGTTAGTTTTCCTTAAATTTCAATCCTAGCCTTGATAGGTTTTGTTTGATTCCTGATGAGATTAGGATTGGTCATCGATCAGACGCGGTAATTAGCATCTATATATTTATATATTTTAGAGAGAGAAACGCCGCTTCGATTTTGATTTCGATTTTGATTTCGATTTTTATTTTTTATTTTGGAATTAAAGCCTCACAAAGTGTCACTTGGGTGGAAACGTGAGAAAGCTAGTGAACAACTTACGGTTGGAACAAATCTTTGCTTCACGTTGGGCTTCAAATAGGATGCAAGCCCTTACAATTGTGGATTGCTAGAGGAATTTTCATTTTTGGTGCGTGGTGGAGATGCTCTAATTGACCATCGGGGTCATGGCATCCTAGGCTTCTATATATACAATTTATTTTATTTTTTGATTGAAAAAATTTAACATTTTTTTAATTTTTGTTTTTGATTTTTTCTTTTGTTAAGTGAACAGAAATTGGTATTGGGTTAATGAGAAACAATTTGGAAATATATAAGAATATAACGTAGAGAAAATGTTCATTCTGATTCCCACAAAAATCTGAAATTCAAATACTACTAAATTGTAAAGTATTTAATTACTCTAATTTTTTTTGTCAAACAGTAGATTTGTTAGATTAGAGAGCCGAAGAGGTTCAAACACACGTCATAGTGTAAAGGCAACACTCAACATTGTGTGGTGGAGGACTACTTGATAATTACTCCAAATTTTAGAGTTGATTTTAAAATTTACACAACACCAATTAAATTTTTGATCCTTGATAGTGTCAAAAAATTCATATCCAGCTCCAGTTCATAATCGACCAAAAAGAAAAGAATATAAAATAAAAATAAAAATCTAAACGTGCCATAAATGCAATCCTAGCCCGGATGGGTTTTGTTTGTTTCCTGATGGGATTAGGATTGGTCATCAATCAGACGCGGCAATTAGCATCTACATATTTTAGAGAGAGAGGCGCCGTTTCGATTTCGATTTCGATTTCTACTGAAACACGAAGCGAAAGCGAAGACGAAGACGAGGAGGAAGACCAAGCCCAATCTCATCTCCGCACTCTCCTTTTTAGCTTTGAGGTAATGCAATTCTCACCCAACATCCTCTCCTCATCGTTTGTTCGTTGGTTCTGTGCGTTGAATTGATTAGGGATTTAGGGTTTGTTTCATGGAAATTGCCGATTGGGATCGGATTGATTGATCGATTAATTAGAAAGCTCTAGATAAGAAGAGATTGCTTGTTTGTTTGTTTATTGTGAATTGCTGCTGCCGCTGCTTACTGATCGATCTATGCTATGATATGGATTCATCCATTTAATCCGTCTCCATTGAATTGAATCTCCGTTTAGATCATATCACCTGCCCAACCCAACCCATCAGTTCAGTTGGTTGTTTCTTCATTTCATACATACATATGTCGACGGTGGAGACTGTAACTCGCCGGTTTTTTTGTTCCTACATGGACCAAGTGCAAGTCACGGTACCGCAAGGCCAAACAGTAGGCCGGGATGAATTTCCACTTGTGATAAGGTTTTTCAAGCAAATCCAAAGTCGCTCTCCCATTGATGATTCAGTTGCTGTTT
>JAOTRO020115160.1:0-13591 GCA_028566515.2 Pyracantha coccinea | reverse complement strand
ACCTGTTTTGATACTTTGAATCTGAATTGCACCATAAGAAGAGATGTTAGTAATAACAAATGGTCCAATCCACTTAGGTGGAGATCAACACTATAGTGATGAAGGTTTGTCAAATTTTCAACTCTACGCCGTGATCTCCCTTGAGCTACAAATATATCATTCATATCAATCATGCTTGTCACAAAAAAGAATAAACTTTATCAAGCCAAGCATCTCATCCACTATCCCTCATTGCTTGTAGTTGTTTCTTACATGTTTTGACTAAAGCCATAGCATCCACTCACTATATCTAGATCGTTCTTTTGCAAAGCCTGTGACAACACATGCCACTCTCAGACCTAATTCTAAGTTTTGTTTCTTTTCCTCCATCTGATTCCTTATTTTCCTCTGTTCAAATTGGAATTGAATGAAAAACCTAAAAACCACAATAAATTAAAGATAACAAAAATTACCGATGATGGGAAATTTTTGGGATTTCCAAATAATATGATCAATTGCGGTGGAGGTCCCTTATTGAACTTGAACAGAGGAGAACCTTGGAATTTAGATTGAGGATATGGCGTATGAGCTGTGGTGGAGGAGTCGCGAGCAGAGGAAAGCCAAAAAACCTTGTGCATTTGCCGTTGTGCGTGTTTGACAAAGAGAAGCAGCATTTCCAATATTTCATTTTCATATTGAAAAGGAAAAACGACATATAATTATTCAATTAAAATTTAAAAATTATTAATTTCTTATATTTCATCTGCTCCTGGCTGCTCCTGCAATGCTACTATAGAGGTAAAAAAAATTCAAAATGATAAGTTTACAAAGTTATTGGGGTCAAGGGATGTCAATGCCCCTTATTGGCTCCGTTAGTGTTGTCACCCCATGGTATGATTCGGTTGATGTGTAATTCTAACCACCCTCATTTCCTCTATGAGAGGTCTGTTTTGTACTAAGTACGGCCCAATATTGGTGATCTTGGTGGACTCCTCTAGCATTATCTCGCCCTTCATGGACTAATCTTGCTAGAGTTTTACTGCTTTCTTTACATTTCCAGTACTTAACTTACATTTCAAGTTATGTAGCTCGGTCCATTGACTTTGATTTTACTTTTGGAAACGTTTGTAATCTTGATTTCATCATGAAGGATTACATCATGTTTCTCACTTTGGTTTCCATTTCTCTTTTATTTACTTTTTAGGCAAAAACATACAAAGTTACATCAAATTTTAAGTCCCTGTTTACTCAAGGCACAAAAAAAAAGAACTTAACCGAACTAACATCCTATTCAGTACACAATCATTTGGTTAAAAAGTCAGATTTAGGCGCAACTTTCACAAACACTCAAAATACAATAATTGTGTTGGCAACCTCCAACAGTGGCATGCCTATTATCTCTCTTTCTCTTGAGCAATTTTGTGGTGTCGAGACCGAAAAAACACTCGAGATAAATACGTTTTAAACCGAGTCTAGGCTATGTTCAAGTTTTGACACCAACAACAATAAAAGATATTATCTTCGCCCTAGCTGTACAACTAAATGTTGAAGATTGCAGATAGCGCATAATCAAACAGTTATGCTTTTACACTATGCGGGTTCAATTTTCATTGATTACGCTCTCTTCTAACAAATCAATTATTTAACCTATTAACGTTATGGCTATACTCAATAAAAAACATGTTGAAGATTCTCTTCAGCTTTTCTTATGGGAATTATCTAGTAGTTTTTTTATCTTCTTTATTGTTTAATTACTTTTTTTTTACACAAATCATTGGACGTTATTGTTAACTCATTGTGAGACTTAGTCCACTCTTCTATCCCCTTCATATAGATAAAATAGTATGTTTAGAAAAAAAAAATCATTGAACGTGTATTATCATTATATATATACCCTAGAGGCTAATTGCCAAACCCGAGATTCATTGCGCATGTACGAGAGAATTTGATGCATTAACTAGGTAGTGCACTTTTGTGGGTCTCTACTCTTTGTATGTTTGTGTTAAGGATGTAGCATGTGGCATTATTTCCATGAAACCAAATCAACTTTTCATGACATGAGAGTAGCTCGCATATATAGTGGATGAATTGGTGGGGGTAGATTAAGCAGAAGGGATTCCGATTCGGCTACTCAAAATATAAAACAAATCTTGAGGAATGTAGAGAAAAGATATGCTAAGTGTCATTGAGCGCGGAAAATGCAGATTGTCTACAATTGTCTACAATTCTAGAAGTAGAGCATGTAATGGCTATTATATTTTTGAAGAATTATGACCATAAATTGTTTGTATGAAAAAGTGTTATCTCAACTTAATAATGAGCTTCACATGTGAATCCCATATGTACTAAAAGAAAACTTCTAGTGCATATTTTGAATTCAGTTGATGTGATAGTGTTTCATTTATTTGTACACGTACGATGTTAATTATGTTTCAATTCGCTTTATCTCTAACAGTTAAGGGTGTTTGGTAATGTTTGAGTTCCTATATAATTTTTTCTATAGTACAAACAAATGGTCAGAGATGCGAGATTCAAAATCAGAGGCTCTAATACAGGAATGGATACCCTTATCTTCTATATATATTTTAGTTGCATTTTTTCCACCCCATGAAAGTCAGCTTCTCTCCGCTGCGTTCTTCCTTCCAATTGTTTGACATTCGGATGAATAACGACCTAACTTTTGCTCCACATTTAGTTGTTTATTGCTATATGTAGACCACTCCACTAAGGTCAAGACTCAAGAGGAAAAGTCTGCATGTAACGTTTACTATAAAAACCCACCTCCATTGTCACCCTTAATCAAGCCTTCCCTCCCATCTAAGCCAACATTCCCTCTCTAGTTTCCAACACATTAAACCTCTCTCTAGCAAGCCTCTCACATTATTTCTTTCACCATGAAGTTGTATATACATTGTTTCTTCATATCTATCCTCCTCTTGTCCCATGTTCTAAGCGTTGAATCCAATGAAGTACAATCCCAACAATACTACGAAGTTGCAACCAATGATGAGTTTTCAAACTCTCCGGTAAACAAAACTGAATCACAACCTTCGAATATGTTACATGGAAACGACCTCTTTCTCTTGCAAAAACACTGGGTGCGATTGACTTGTAACAACTTCCCCAGGATATGTCAAGTTAAGGGAAGCCCTGAGCCTTATTGTTGCAAGAAGAAGTGTGTTAATGTATTTACTGACCGAGCTAACTGTGGGAGGTGTGGGAAGAAGTGCAAGTATAATGAGATATGTTGCAAAGGGAAATGTGTGAACCCATCTTTCCATAGAAGGCATTTTGGTGGCTGCAACAATAGGTGCAAAGATGGAGGGTTTTGTGCATTTGGCCTATGCAACCATGCATAGTAATTCTTTTTTATGTTTGAATTTTTGCTTTTCTTGTATGTCAGTTTAATTCAAATTCTTAAAATTGTATGCAATTCCAAGCAAAAAGCATGAGATTAATTTGAAGTAAATTTTTTTTTTCATAGAAATTTTTAGTTGTGTTGTATACAATACATGTTCTTAACGGCAAAGCAATGACCTCTTACTGGATGCCTAATACAAGAATCCTCAAAAATAATGCTGGTGGCATATAGATTCATAGGCTCCACTGGCATCAACCAATGCAATACTATAGATCCATGCACAATAACAGGCCAAGTCAACTAAATATTCATTGATTTTTTTTCATTTAGCTCTAAAATTTAGTAATATTTTTCCTCACTCGTAAGTATGAGATTTCATGTTTGACTCTTGTAAATGATGAGTTCGATACCAACTTATTATAATTAGTATATTGTAGTAAGATAATGTGATTTAATTTCTTATTACACAATCTACAAATTTAAACACATCCTACAACAATTTATATAAAGAATTTGATATAAACCCAAAAAATGGACTTGCAATTATTTAGACAAAATTGGGCTTACATTGAAAAATCAAAATGTTCCTAATAAACGCGTCTGCGTTCAGGTTTGTGTCTAATTTTTAATTAACTTATAACAAAACCAAAACATATTTCGTTACTCGTAAAAGGACGAGCATTATTGAACAGTGAGTTCTGTAAACAGACGAGAACTATTGAATAATAATTTCTGTAAAGAATGGAAATGATCATAAATCAAATATCGAAAATTGAAAAGTTAGTTACAATTGTTCAATCAAAATCCACGTGAATTCTATTAAAGTGAAGTAAACTCTCTTAAAATTCATGTCTTCATAACTTTGTAAAAATTTATCAAACTATACACACCCTAGTTACCTTCGCGTTCAAGACAATCCATAGATGGCAAATATCTCTACATCAACCTCATATATAGCAGACATATATACACATCTGTTTATCTTAGCATAGCAGCTCAAACGAATTCGATTATAGAGTTCGATGTCCTTTAAATTGTCATTTCTATATACCGGCTTAGCAGCTCAAGGCTGACCCTTCTTAGTTTTACGTTGTTGAAAATTTAAAGGTCTAAATACCCCGCTGAAAGTCGTACGTGATGATTAATTAGAACCTTATTATAAAAGTATTAGAGGGGACTTTTGACATATGAAGTGCATGCCATGAAGTTCGGTGATCAGGAATATTATGGAGTAAGATGCACTATATATAAGTGCGTCCTATAATATTGGAGGAAAATAGGGATTTTATTCACATGGCCAGAGTGTAGCTATTTTTTTTTACTTTTAAACAGACACGTACCCCCTCTTATCAAATATTGTATTTGATTGCCTTTTGTTGCTCGAGCATCCCACACATTCTTTATAATTTTAGTTAACAATTGATGAGTGCTTTTGTCAAGGACCTATAGATGATGAACACACATATATGTGCTTTGACCACAGTTCACATCTCACTTATAAAATATGTATTTCCTCACTACTTTCATGTCCAATTCCAATTTGTTATCTATTTGAATTAGGAACGAGGTCCCTAGCTATATATATAGCTGAAAGGGTTCATACTTTTTGGGTTTGTCTAATACGAGATCGAATCTTTTGCACTTATTTTGTGTGTGGTTTTTCTATAGCCTCTATCATTGATGATACATGTTATGTCTATATGACAACAAAATTAAGGAGAGTTAAGTTTATTAACACGTATCATACAATGAAAGAGGACATGGTGACCACACACAATATAAGTGCAGAAGATAGTTGAACTCGTTTAATATTTGGTTGAATATTCTATTCCTCTAATAAGAAAGAATCATGTATGTGTAATTACTGTTTCTAGCTAGTATGCCAACTCTGATTTCAAGTTCCAAGTTTATTTTCATCATTCAAACATTGGATAGTTATAATTGAGTCGTTTGTTTGGATGGGAATGCTTAGTTCATGAACATTTTTTGTGTTTGCATCCATCCATTGATGTGTCATGTTGTTCAGTTACTGTGTGCAGCTTGTGCCCAATTTTCAACATATTGAATTCACATCGTATCCATATTGTCTTTTTCCCCCTCATCATAGGTAAATTCATACTCAATTTGAAATGCTAGGATATTAAACAACCATTCGGATACATGTTACGCTTCGAATCCTCCACTAGCTGGATATCCCGGTCTAGTAGAGAAAATATAATAACTTTTCTTGTCGCGGAGAAGATATAATTATATGTGATTAAATTTTCGGATAAATTTCTCAAGAGTTTGAAAACTCAAAAGTGAATTTCAACCCTAAAATTCAGAATTCCCACGGTTATATCTTTCAATATTCCAAAATTTCAAATCTGAGAAATTCTTCAGACATGAACTATACTTGTCCAGTTTGGCACGAGCACCATTTTTGGAGGAAGAAAAGCCACGTGCCTTATAAGCGACGTTTCTGGGAAAATTTTATGGCCCTTTGATCCAATGACTGTACGTACGTATTATATATGCACAACACCTGAACTTAAAGCTGGATCTTGCTTGTTTTGTTTGCTTATCAAGTTATCACTTTACAAACAAATGGCCTGATAAAGATTAGCGCATGTAAAGATGAAGACTTTTGACTGGGCGGCACTTTTTAAATTCTTGCTTCTGATCCAAATTCATGCATCTTTTGTATATATATATGCTGCTTACCGTGATATCTTTACATAAATATTTAAAAAATGTTGATTGTTTCAAAGATAATAAAGTCTTTGCCACTCCAAAGATTGGTTAAGTAAGTTGGCTGTTATAAAAAAATGGATGTAGTTTTGACACTAGTCTCTCAATTTAAACCACCAATGCTAAAAACTTAAATTTTGGGATTTAGGAGCATAAGTATTTTGGGAGGAGCACAATAATTTTGGGATTGATGGGGTTAAAAAGATTTGCTCCCTACTTGGGTCTCCCTTTTTAGTTGAATTCTGTTTCTTAATATAAGCGACATTAAGACAATGAAAAATGAACACAGAACACGAAAACCTGATAAGCTAATAGAGAAATAAAGAGATTCAAATGAAAGGTGCCTCAGTATTAAGACATTGGTTAGGGATGGGGGCGGGGTAAATTAGTTTTGAAATTATATATGTAAAAAATAAAATTAAGTCACCTATTAATTAACGAAGGAAAATACTGTACAGAAAGGAAATAACAAAACCATGGACATCAAGGGAATCCCATATTATATTCAAGAAGCAAACTTTACAGTGTCTCCATATGTAGACTGTAATTAGCAATACATCATCTCTCTAACAAAAAATGTAGAAGTATATTATATAAATGCTATTGATTAATTCCAAGCTCATCACATATATAAATTCTTAAATAAAGTTATAACATCGATCATTACATTCAGAGAAAGCACTTGAAGACTGTATAATTATATATAATTAATTGAGAACCACCATTTTTTTTATTGTGGTTTTTATTGCATAATCAAATCAAATTATGGATCACCTTAATCACGCATAATTGCAAAGACCATATACGCAGAACTGCCCCAACCTGCAGGGAATGTTGCATTGGCCACAATGCCTCTTGTCATAATTTGTGTCGACGCAACCCCCCCTGCAACACGATTCAGTGTACTTGCACTTCTTCTTGCATGCACCACAGTTGTGCTTGTCCTCGGACAGGTCCAGGCACTTGTTGTTGCAACACGTCGAGTTCTTGTAGCCCGGCGGCGTGTAGGCACATACCTCATTGTCTTTGTGGCAATGGTCAGCTGCTCTAGGGTTTCTGTCAACCAGATCCTTTTCAGCTAGGAAACGACTCACCCTCTTCGAAGGCAGTAGCAAGGTGTTTTCATCGACCTCCAGTTGCTCTTTCCACAAGTCGGTGAAAGGGGTTTTTCCTTCTTCTACTCCATAACCGACCCTTTTCACGGTCATGAGAGTGATAGACAAAGCCATGGTTGTTGCTATGATCAATATAATCTTGATGACCTCCATGGTTTTGTCTCTTCTTCGTGTTTGTGTGGGCGAGAGAGAGAGAGAGAGAGAGAGAGAGAGAGAGAGAGAGAGAGAGAGAGAGAGAGAGAGGGGGACGAGAAATTGGTAGTTTCTGAGTTCTGATTGATTTGATGGTGGGGTGGAAGACTTAGGGTTTATATAGCTAGCAAGAGAGGGGTTGACGCGGGAAAGGTGGTAAAAGCGTGGTTATGTGATGCAAAGAGTGTGGTCGAATTCTAGGCCCTAGGCCATGGTATATATATTAGTATTAGTTCTTGAAGAAACTTCATTGATTTGGGCACTCAAACCCTACACATTCCAAGGGCACTCTTCATTTTGAATAAGGCAATGTACTTGCATATTTTGAACCATAGTACTTATTAATGTGACAAATGATCAATGTTTATTCAAAATTAAATCAATGTAATCATTGAATCTATCTATCATATAATTCATACCCTAAAGTACGTATAATTAAATTGGTTACCTACGCAACTATATTACATGTACATACAAAAATTTCTTGTCAAAACTAGTGTGGTTCAAAATTACCATCAATCTATGCTCTAGCATTCTTCTTTCACATCCAAGTGATCTCATTGTGCAAATGCCACACCCATAACAGTCAAAGGGCAGTCATGACAATTCACTACCCTTGATCCCCTTTGACCGTGGTGGTGCGCCGGCGGTAATGTGCTGCGACAAGTGAGCCGACCTGAACAAATTTAGGCATGCTGTGAGGTCAAGCAAAGGGGATTGGCCATTAATGAAATGATATAACACAACGAAGCAACACAGATCGTGCAAATGTTATGTTGTGACGTGTCCTTTTGAACTATAACTTTAGCCCAAAGAACGTCTGCGTACATATACAGCTGATTATTATTATTTATCAGAAAATTAAACTTGTGTTAATGCAATTATAGAAATTAACTAGCTCTCAAAGCTTAATATTTCTACCCGCGTTTATTCTGTAATACGTCATTATAATGAAATTATAATGGCAGTTGACGGAAAATTTTCACGTAATTTATTATTGCTTGTGTTTTAAAATCATGTGTTTTAATTGTTGTCTACGAATTCATCATCAAGGTTGTTTCGTTGTTCATGAATCTTCTGGTTTACAACGAAGAACTGTGGAAGATGCCTATAGTAGCTAGCTAGATAGCTCGCTTGCAAAGCGATCAACTAAGGAGTATAGGTTTACTGTCACATGATAACTTGATTTAATAATACAATATTATGTAAGTAAAAACTTATATACGATATTGTATTATTAGACCGTGATGTTATAATGACTATGAATTCATTTCACATACGCATGTAAGTCCTTTTCAAGGAACATGCAAGCTCCAATACAATTTCCTAAAACTAAAAAATTAAGGGAAAACTATCCAAAACACCCTAGAAAACTTTCATCTAACCATAAGGACAAATATTTTAAAAATGAGAAATTAAGATCCGGTCCCTAATTATTGATCCTCTTTGATTAAAACCTTGTTTTAACCTTTTTATTAAAGTCCTTGAAGTTTGTACACATCAGCATTTTATTATCAGTATATTTCCATGTCAGCTTTTTTATTTTTCCTAAAATAGTTCATTATTGCAATTTTTTATCCCAGGCTATGTTTTTATTCCACGACTCTTATGCCTCCAACACCTCCTATGCTTACCAAACTGAATTGACGCATCCATTCCACCAAATAATCCCGCTCAATTGAATTCTTCAGTTTTTGATTTTCGTAACTACAAATTCCAAGATAATCTCACTCAGTTTTTCAAATCCATCATTATTATATTTGATATGATTTTTCAAATTCAAGTTTCGCCAAGATTTGAGTCGAAGTCATACTTTATCCGCGAGCGTTCGAATGAACGCATTTTTTTGCAGAGTAACTTGAAGAATCAACGACAATTCTGAGCTAGAATTTGAGGTTTTTTTTTCATGTTTTGAATTTGCACCATATTTCGTTTATACCGATTTGTCCGTAATGGTGGATTCTTGGGTTTATAATTTTTGTACCCATATTTACAGGTAGTGCAATATCGTTTTCACAATTGGTTTTGCATATGTAAAATGATTCTTTAACATTTTTTTTGGCATGTATTGGGTAACTTCAATGATTTCAGCATGTATCTTGTAGTTTTGCAGTGTTTTTATGGTGCATACCAAGTGTTTGTCGAAATGTTTGAAAGATAATTTCACATATGAAATTTTTGTATGCATAGAAATTGTTTATAAAAATTATTGAATAAGTCTTTTTCTCTATTATGGTGTGCATGGGTACAATTTAATCGCATTGTGTACATTTTTTACCAATGGTTCATGTGTTGTTGCGGTAGAAATTAATAGAGTTGTAAAAGTATAGACGGGTACAACAGAAAACAGAGTAGATAAATCAAGGGAGGACCAGCTAAGGCAGAGAGTTTTTGCCATCTATTTTTCTATTTGACATATACGGTATTTGGGGTGATGCAAATAATATGATATTGAGAAGATGCACTCATCAGGGTACCACTATATCTATCCCAATTTGTTGCCACACTACATTCTCTAAATTGTACAATGAGGTTTGCTCAAGGCTTAGTAATTTGACTCATGGTTTATTCGATCTTATATATGCTTTACTTGGATATTCTACTTGCCTATTGCAATCTGATATGGACGTGCGGATGTTGCATATGTCGGTTGTTAACGAGAACATTATTATGTTGATATAGTTATCAACCAAAAGTCATGTCGTGATAATGATCGTGTCAGCCGAAATACCAATGCTTCACAAACATTTATAATTGAAGGAAATATTCACAGCGATGGGAATGAGTATTCAGGGAAATATGCAACACCAAGAGGCAAAGTATATTTGTCAAACTCTTGGAAGACCTACATCAGTCATGTAAATCAAGGATTTGAAGGCGGAGTGGAAGAATTCAGAGACAAACTGTGTAAGTATGGTTGAAATCGGATTCATATTTGTGTATGTGAAGAATGACAGGGAAAGAGTTACAGCTGTATGTAATAAGAAATATTCTGAAGGTTGTCAGTGGCGTGTGCATGCATCAGTATGTCGTGTTAACAATTTCTTTTATATTAAGAGGTTAAATAACGAACACACTTGCATAGACCACATTCGTGAGAAGAAAAGTGGTATGATGAGTTCCAAAGTTGTAGCTTCTACTATAGTTGAAAAGATCCGGACCAGACCTCGTATTAAACCAATTGATATTGTAATGGATTTCAAGAGAGACTACAGTTTAGATATTTCCTATTACAATGCATGGTATGGGAAAAAGATTGCAAAAACTAAAGTTCATGGTGATGACTCATTGTCGTATCATCAAATGGTTTGGTACGTAGAAGCTATAAAAAAAAAATCCCGGTTCTCATTGCGAACTGGAGTTTGACCAAGAAACCTTTCATTTCCAATGGATATTTATTGCATTTGGTGGTTCTATTGAGGGTTTTAAGTTTTGTAGGCCTATGTTGTTTTTGGATGGTACTTTCTTGAAAGACAAATACAAAGGAACATTGCTTGCTGCAATTGGTAAAAATGGCAATCAAGGTATGCACGTGTCTCTTTAATTTTTCTATTTTAATCATTTGAATAATAATAACTCTTCCTATTCAACATGATTATGTAGCATCTTTCAAAATTTTGAAGATTCGGTACCTTTAACCTGATTATGTGCATTGCTTATGATGCATTTTTATTTATAAGTTTCGTATATAATGCTGACTACTTATTTTGTAATGTTTTAATCTGTTGGTTGAAGGATTCTTCCTTGTTGCATTCGCATTAGTTGATGGTGAGGACCAAAATAATTGGATATGATTTCTTAAAAATTTGGCTAAGATTTTGGAGCCACAACAACGTACCATAAGTTTCATTTTTGATCGATACAAGGGGTTGATTCCGGCTGTGACACATACTTTTCCAGACTCCTCTCATGCATATTGTTTGTATCACATCAAGCTAAACATATTAGAAAAGTAGTGACAATACATTAGCTGATATCCTATCAAGACTAATTCATTGAATATGAATGGAGTATCGTGGACATCATCCTCAAATAGCACAAGACCACAATGATGCACCATGGACCTCCACCATTCAATGGATTCCAAAATAGCATAAGCAGACCAGCATCACCACCAGTACCCACCTTTAGATGCAGAGCTAGTAGAAAGCGATGAACAGTACTTGAACAATTTGACAAAAGAAGAACTGCATAACATCGACAACATGATGGAAACATGAAGAGATGGCAACAAATTAGCATAAGTTGAATAGTATCATGCAAAATAATGTATTTTGATTACACAAAAATGTCAACATCATTGTGGACCCCGCTACAATATGGAACTAATGGCATAAGAGTAAATAAAGAAAAGTGTTTAATCCATTATAGACCTTTTATACACAAAGTGCCATTTTGATTAAGAATGAATAGGGCTATGTTCTTTTTATTAAGACTCCCAAAAATTAAACCTAGGGAAGCCTCACCTTTCTTGTAGTAAAGACAAGGTAGCTACTTAATTAGTCCAATCAAATTCTTTGATATCTTCAAGCCTCAAATTATTTTTTTTTTCTTTTTGAAACGCAAGTCTGAAATTGTTATGTGATCGATTCTTTTAGTTTTTATTTCTCCTTTTTTGTTGGTTTTTGCCTTGTTAAAATATGTTTTGTCTTTGCCACCAAAAAGAGAAACTATGTTTGTATTGAGCTTACATATATTCATAGAAACTCAACTATTCAAAGGGTGATTGCCACTTAGTACTACAGTTTAGTGGTATACTTTTTCTGTAACTAAAAGGTCATAAGTTCAATTCTTGTCAAAGGCAAATTTGTACCATATTATTTTTAGGCCATTGTGAGGCTTGGCCAAATCCTCCACCACTTAGTGCAGATAATATCATTTTTAAAATAAAAAAATAAAAAATAAAATAAAAAAATAAAGAAACTATACAAAGGGTGACTTAAAAAACAGATAGTTTGAATTATCGTGCAATATTACATTATGAGAAGTAAGCTGAGAAGCTAAGACAAAAATATTCAAATGAGAAGTTTGATGACATTCCCTTCAATAATTTATTTTCAAATAGAGATTTTGAAATTGAAGTAGAGTTATAGTTTCAAGTTTCAACAAGAATTTATTTTACAATTGATTATTATGTTTTTTGTATTTTTTTTATCTAGAATAGGATTGTGTTTAGGCTTACAGTTTGTATTTGATATAGGCTTGACCTGTGTGGTTCTGGAAAGCAATTCAGGTACAGTACTTGCAGCGGTGTAAAGTGAAGATTTTTTAGCGTTGGCTTTTAGGCTGCCTGGTATAAGTTTGTACTTGAGATTTGTTAATTTATAATTGCTATAGTTCTGTTATTAAAAAAAATGTGTAAGAGTATCTCTAAAGGAGATGTCAAAATCTTAGATGGAATGTCATTATGCATATTTGACATCAAAAGTCTATTCAATCGAAGTGTTATTTGCTGACTAGATTTAAAAACTTTGTAATAAGGAGTTAAATTTGACATCAATGTTTAATTTATTTTTAATTTAATTTATTGTTGGGCCCCTTATTTCACTAACATTTCAACCAATAAAAATTTTGTATCAACATTTTTTTATAATTACAACCATTTAAAGCTCTATTTAAATAAGAAAATACCTTTCATAATTCGGTTGAGGAAATATAAAATTTGACAAATAACTTCAGATTGCTACATCAGCCATCAATTGTTATTTGACTCTTATAATTTGACATTTTCTTTGGATATGGTCTAACATATGTTTATATATAGTTAGATAAGCAGAGAATTAACTAATATAAAAAAAATTAAATAGAAAATATGGTGTGCATTTGATACCTTAAATAGGTAGCATACTTCCTTTTATGACGAACTATTTAGTGTCGTGATTGCAAATTTGTATCATTAATTGCGCACAAATGCATGCCATAAATGAAATATGTTACAACCCGTCCTGGGATTTACGAAACAAAAAGAGTATTTTTGTATTTTCATTAAGTTTGGGGATCCTTTTCTTTTAAAATTCATTTTTGGGTCTTAATTGGTGAGCCCAAGGGACCCACCCCCTGATTTCTGTCCCCCGGTCTCTCTCTTCTTTCTCGGTTCTCTCCTTTCCCTCACCTCTCCCGTAACTCTCCCTCATCTTTCTCCCTTTCTCTGCAACTCTCTCCCTCTCGCTGTGCTCTCTCCTCCCTAGTGACCAACGCCCACAAACACTCATGC
>JAOTRO020115005.1:0-13594 GCA_028566515.2 Pyracantha coccinea | reverse complement strand
TGTGTGTTGTTTGTAAGAGAGAGAGAGAGAGAGAGAGAGAGAGAGAGAGAGAGAGAGAGAGAGTATATGGTTAAGAGGGGGATTAAGTTGTGGAGTTTGCTTCAATGGGGATCCTAGGTATCTTCTTTTTTCTAGCCAAGGTGTTTCTTTTTTCCATTTTAATTTTCTTCGCCTACTTTGTTGTATGATGTTGCATCTCATTATTATGCTGTGAGCTCATTGAGTCTAAGGAAGTTGGTGGAACAGTAAAAATGATTTTACAGTGAATGCAGTTTGTACGTTAGTACGATCGTCGATCGAGTGGTGAGATTATTTTCCGATACGTTATTTTACGGTTTTTTGCCTTTGGTTCTCTGTTTTCAGTAACGTTGCAGCTTCGGGTTTTTCTTTTGTTTCTTGGCTTCCAAGCTACTGAACTTCAAATTTAGGCGGACAATATTATTTGGTTTTTCTGTTAATTACTCGGTAATTATCACTGCTTAATTAACACGCTAACCTTTGTATAAAAACTAAATACCATTTTTACTGCCGTGATGTTTTGTATCAATGTACATGTGGAGAGGAATTCAAAATTTTATTATTGGCACGGAATGTTATGCTGGCGGTGTACCCGTGCCCAGAGCCAGAAGTCAGAGTGGCTAAATAAGTCCTCAATTGCAAAAGAACCAATTGGCAATTTGCTATGGTAGTGAACATGACAAACGACCTCTTGGGGTCAATTCGTGAAGAGCAAATATAGCCTACTCCGATGCGTACAGATCCCTTCTTGTTGGGCATACGATCTTCATAGAAATCGTGAGCTTAGGTGTAGCCAAATTGGTTTACACATTGCGCCTCTTTTTGCACTCTGATTCGAATTTCCTCTCTGTAACTATAAACTGCTAGAATATGTGTCAAACATTTCAACAACCAATCACGGACCTCAAAAAGATAAAGAAACTCTTCCGAGGAACCAAATTATATTTTCTTCTAAACCACATTTGCTCACAACACTACATGGTATTTTGGGTAGGACTTAAAATGCTTTAAGTATTGGGTAACTTGAATGTATTTGTCTTTCCCCTCCTTAATCTTCACACAGTAGGAATTGGAAGTTGCAGTCAGTTCATCGGTGTAAAGTGCCTGCGGCGCTGCTGCCCATGGCGGCCTGAGGAGGCTCTTCTCGAGTACGCGCCGAGTTTTGATCCTCGAGGCCGATGTTTGGACACTCCCATATGTACAACCGATGAATGGGGCAAGATGTAGAAATAAACTTGTTCAACTTAGGCGAATTCCGCCGTTTATCTGCTCTTCAATATGATTGGAGCCACCAGCATCCATACTGCAAAACGTAAAAGTTTCGTGTCAATTGAAATCCAGAAAAACTCAAATGCAGAATCTTGTCATCAATTTGTAACTCAATCGATTTCGTTTTGTGTTCTATACTCACAATACACGCAGACGGCGATCCACTCGTTCACAATCCTCACCCAAGTGCTGGCCCATCCCACATCAAGAGTAAACCTGCAGAATGAAGAAACTTGTTGAGCAAGCAAGAACGAAAGGGGCTCAATTTTAATTCACAAAGGTGGCGAAAAATACTTTTTCATGGACTGATGAGTATTCCAACCAATCAGCAGCATTGCAAAGTACATTGCTCCCGTGGCAAAAACGATATGGAAGAATCCATAACCATATGGAACATCATCCTCGTATACAGTCTCGTCCTTCCTAAACTGCAGATGTTGTCAGGCGCATTCTAAATGAAATATAGGTGATCGATTAAAAGTTATTCAGGCGGTGGAGCAAACCTGAAAGGATTTGGAATCTATGCCAGTAGAGAATGTCGCGATAACCATTGCAAGCACGGCTATAACAAAGCTCTGTCAACAAATAAGTCATTGTCACAATTTTGTGTAGGAGAAAAGACACATCTGTGAGCAATATTTAGAGTAGAGTATTACTATGATGGTGAGCCAATCTGTTTTGGTTGAATCCTCTGCCTTCTTGTTGCAACTTGTCCCCGCTGGCTCACTGCACTCGAAAGCAACATTTATGTATCAACGGAATTCACAAATATAACCAGTCACACGGTGGTGATCAACTATATGCAGGATTGTAGATATCGAAAGATTATGCAGCAGTGCCATATAACATCAGTGAAATCTCAAATTGCACAAGCAAAACTTAAAACCGTACCTTCTAATAGCAAACCAGCAGATGAATACTATATAGAGCCCCATGAGACCCGGAGTCAAGATGCTGGCATTCACCTGTTCCGGGTGGAAATTAGCCAGCAAAACCACATTAAAACAAGGCTGAAAACCCGAAGGCAGGGTGATTAGCGGAACTTACATTCGGGTGGAGAGAGACACTGGTCATGAGTTGCAGTAGTACTAATGTCCAGGTAATGAAGAAAATGTTCAGGAGGCAAGTTGGTTCTGGTGCATACCATATGTACATCAATATGATCCCCACTAAGCACACAACATGAGCAGTAGTTGCAAGTAACATCACATAAATCCGGCTGCAGTGAAAACCTAAGTTTAAATTAGCCCAAAATTCCGAGTAACGATATGGCTAGTAGCTACATTGAATTTGTTTCCAATGTCTGAGAAAAATGGAGATCCGATTTAGTTTTAAAAAGTCTTACCATCTTTCTGATTTGTTAGACTGACAACAATCGTTCAGCCACGTAATGAAACTGATTATGCTTATTAGCTGAATCAAGAGAAAAACCCTGATAGAACAATACCAAAACTTGTTAAGAGAATACCCAAGAAACACGTTTCGAAAGGTGAAAAGAAAGTGCATAGGGAATAAATGTAACAACATCGAATCATACCCGGCACCAAAATGCGCAATCTCCCCTGCAAAAAGATTTGTATCAGGTGGACGAAATTGGTAGTTTCGAAGTGAAAAGGCAATTTAAAAGATGAAAACAAAAAACAGTTTTGGTCCAGTGGGCTGACATTACACTAACCATATAGCTGAATGATTTTAGCAGGAAGCACAAAGGGAATGATGATGAAGGAAACCCACATGACAATCTTGGCAGACCACCATCCTGAATGCCACGAATCTCTGGGCTTGTTCAACTTTGATGTGCCAACAGTCGAAAGGAACATTGTGAAATAGAACAACTGATGAAGTATTAAGGTTTTACTTTACTTTGACCCACACGTAGACAACTAGAAAAATCATATGAAGGAGTGATGTAGAAGAATCGATGCATTTACAAGGAATTTGAAAAAGCGTTTACTTCTTCGAATTCAGATGCATAAACAATAGTGAACGGTGTTGCCATTTTTTTTTTAATCTTCACAGAATTTTGTGTACGACATGATAAACCTCGTCTCATCGATTGGAATAGTCCAGTTCAGGCCGAGCCACGAAGAACAAAACAGAAAAAAAGGATACAAAGCAACCCAAGCTCACACGTAGGACTCCTTCTGCACCCAAACAATCCTTCACACCATGACATCCTTTTAATCCTGCACTCACAGCCAAAGGGTTTTAAACATTCTGCACTAATAATGTTTTGATTAAAACACATGTTTAAGATACTATTCATGTTTATCGAATCTATAGCAATGTGTTCATAAGTAAGTAGAGTAGAGGAGAGAAGGCAAATCTTACTCTCCATCTCCGTCAACACACTGCTTCCGTAATCCCGGACAGCCCATGCCATAAGATTTGCTATCAAAAACATGAATCCGTAGACATATCTGGCCATCCATGGATTCGAGCCATTGCGAAATTGGCTGAACCATGAATCAACCTTGACTTTGAGTCCACTCCACATATAGTTTCCCGCTGATCCACCCTCCTCCATTTCTACTCCATTCAACACTTCTTCAAGCTTTCTTCATCAAACAGATTTAAATCAGTGGGGTTTCTCTCGCTCTAACTGTCAGATTCTCTCACTCTCTTGCCTGCATAGTTGGGAGAAAATCACATGCATTTCATAGGAGATCTATACGTACAGTTACCAAATAGTCAAAACTAACAAATTAAAATAATGGGCTCAAATCTGGTTTGGTATTTAACATGGGTTGGTAATAGATTCTGTTCGAGGAGAGCAACTTTTATTGGCGGTGAACCCATTTCATGCAAATTCTTATCATGTTGCATAACCCAAATAAAATGCAATCTTTTCATAAAAAATGTGATTTAAACGAAACCCATCTTCTGTATATGACTAGACGTGCACCAAAATAAAATCTTTTTTTTTCCCAAAAAAATGCAATCTTTTACCTAAAAATGGAATTTTGGACAAAACCCGTCTTCTATATTTGGCTGAAAGGTGTACCAGAATAAGCAAAGACTACCATGCCATACTCGTGTTGGTCACAAATTTCTGCCCAAAAGAAGGAACTTTGGGCACAAATTATGTAAATAAAACGCTCAAAAGTGTCAAATTTCATGGAAAAGGTGTCGACTTTGTCAAGGAAAAGAAAAAACAAAGAAAAGTGGGATAGAGAGCATTATCCTTGAGGTGGTGGTTAACTTGGTTTGCACTTGGAAGTAAAACATTCTCAAGATCACCACAATAACTGGGATGCTTTTTCGTTGAGTGGGTTTTTTTTGGTCAGAAGTTTGGTCCAGTGGACTACAACGACAGAAACGGGCGTTGCACGACAACACCAATACCATAGTTGATGACAGAGAGCTAAGCATATTCTTCGACAATTCTTATTGTGACGATCACACTGTCACGTAATGTTATTAATCCACATGTTATAATATGAGTGTTACCGTAACCGACATAATTAATCTATCAAAGACTTGATATATGTTATAAAATGAGTGAATTAATAACTCTGCATGACAGTGTAACGATGGTTCCGAAAAATGGTTCCATATTCTCTCCTAACCGTTGGAGCTTGATTAGAATCAAATGCAGCAGAATAAGCATTAAGCAGGCAGGCCAAATGGACTTGAGAGTTGTGGAATTTAGGTGGTGGATATTTAGACGGCTTAGATTTAGAGCACAATGGTAGGACCCACACGTCCACACATTTGATGAAGCAAGAAAAAAAGAAAAGAAAAAAGAATCCTAATTCTATTGATCTGCTCCACTTCCCGGGGAGGATGACGTGGTAGTCCACAGCTTGAAGTTCTCAGATTTTTATTTTTTATTTTTTATTTTTATTTATTTATTGTTTTATATTATTAAGTAGGAGAGCATTTCTTCAACTGCAAGTCTGCAAGCGTGCTCCGTGCCTGAACATCTTCCACTGAATTCTGCATTTTTGCTCTTAGGACGCTTATACCCTCAAATTCTTTACTCTTTTTTTTGCCAAGTTCATGCTAAAGAAGTAGCTACTTATGGAGACTTATGTTTTGATAATTAGATGGGTCAACTTGTAATATGACTCTTTATCACTAATACACTATAAATCTACATATTTTTTGCTTTAGCCTGTCTCCAAAGAGCACAAAAGGAAGACAACCCAAGAAGGCAAAGTAGAAAAAAGTGCCAGAAAAAATATTTAACAAAAAAAAAAAAAACTAATGAAAAGGGTTTGGAAACTTTGAGTTTTAACGATAAGGATAAAATAAATGATAAAGTGAATAGTACCAGAATTGACTCTTTAATGTAAAAATATGATTTTTCGTTGAAATAAACAGTACCATGAGTTTTTCATTAAAGTCCCCTTACTCTTTGAGAAAATTAATAAACAAGACAAAAAATTCGTGATAATGTGAATATTTATAGGGATGTGATATCCACACATCCATTTTTACTTCTCACACATCTTTCTAATTTTTGACCGTTGGATCGAATGAAATGAAGAAGATCAACAAACAAAAATTAACAAGAGTGTGTGACACACCCCTTTTTATATGATTATATGTATATGCTTCAATTTTGTTTTCCCTCGGTTTCTCACCGACGAAACAGAAAGGGGTTCTCACTTCTCAGTTCTATTGCAATTATATGAACAGACAAAAAAAAATGTTATGAAAGAATTAAAATTTTGGATTTTGGGAAGAAACAACAGAACCCAGATTAATATCAACTCCAACACACAGAAAGATCGAATCTTTACCATCTAAAATAATAATAATAATAAATAAATGTCGAGAAAAATTGTAGAAATTAAAGATTAGTGAGTGAAAGAGGGAGTACCTAAGCGATGAAGTGGCAAATGGGCAATGCACAAATGGAGGAATCAAGTAGTGAGTTGCGAGCTTCGAGATCGTCTCTCTCTCTCTCTCTCTCGCTCTCTAAACCTCTGAGAATCTGAGACCCTCTCTCTAAACCTCCGGGAGTCTGAGACTCTCTGTCTAACAGTTTCTCTCTCTATGTCTCAGAGTTTGTAGGACAAAACAGAGAGAGAGAGAGAGGCAGCTCTGTTTTATTTTGTTTTTTAGAGAGAGAGAGAGAGAGAGAGAGAGAGAGAGAGGAGAGGGGGAGAGAGATTACTTTGAGGAGGTTTTGCTTTGCTTTGGGTGGTTTGCTTTATTCTTTCTTTTTCCCGCCGTAAGCTTACCGTCTCAGCTTCTCGTCGTATATTTCAAGGTTTTATTTTACTATTTTACTGTTTTAACCTAATCAACCAAATATTCATTAAACCAAAATTAAGGAGAGAACAAATTGCCAAATTTAAACTAAACGACACAAATTATAGTGATTGTGATTAGTGTTTGGTAAATGCACTCATTCTTAATGATTAACTGTTGAATATGTGAAGCCGGTTAATTATAATGCGGAAAACAAACAACCCAACAAAATAATATAAGCAGTTTAAAAAAAAAAAAAAAAAAAACAAATAAGCAATGTTAAGACAAAGAAACATACAAGAACTAACGTGGTTCGACTATGTGTTTTGTCCACGGAGCAGCAATAATAGATCCCCACTATATTGACGGCAAGTAAAACAAATTTTGTCAATCGAAAAGTTTACATATTTTAAGGCATATTTTACTTTTTAGTATATTCTTATCCTAGCTCCTTAAAATATAGTAATTAACTTTCTTTTTTGCTCATTGATATACGTAAGAGCGTAACAAAACTCCTTGTGTATATACAATAGTGGGCTTCCTCGTCAGTGAGGAAATCTAATATCAATTAAAATTTGATTACAAGTATATGAGTTCTTTTTTAACAAGGAACGGTGTTGTATTGATAAAAGAGGATTACATTTAAAAGAGAGAAAACAAACTCTGAGAATTAGGCAAATCATACTAAATATCATAACTTGATCATCGTACTGCTCTTGCAAACCTACATTTCCTGATTCAAAAGTAATTGGGATGGAACCAAATCCCTAATACAACGCTTTCGGCCCGAGTCGCCCGACTATCTAATCAAATTGGGAAGACAACTCCAATTAAGAGCATGATTCTGTCCTCGAAAATTATTAGTCGTGATAAGCTTTGGGAAACTAATGGTGGACAAAACAACCGAACAACCTCACGGCAACATTAGTATTTGAGACATGCTTGACATAATCATGTTTTTAAGTTAATTATGATAACTATGATACCAGCTTTGCATTCAAAAAGAAACCCTATGTTATTTTCGTTTATACGTATATATATATATATATTGCATAGAAATCCATCTCATAAACCTTCTTCTTTAAAATCACTACAAAATATTTAATTAAATTCAGTGATATTGTTGATTATATTAGTCACACAAATCACATGCCTCTTCTTTTTTTTTAAATTACAAATAAAATTATTATTTTAAACTACACAATGAGAGATAGAGGGTTTAAAATTAAACCAGAAACAAAATGAGTTGAAGAGAGAGAAAATATCTATCATGCCAATTTACAGATAATTCAAGCATTTTTATATACTTAAAAATCAATACACAACCCAAAAAATCCCCATGTTTCAAGTCAAAAGTATTTTTAGGTCATTTTGACGTCACTTAATTTAGTCACAAGTTTAACATCACAAAAAAGAAATGATAAGTTGATGTGTAGAATCTTTTGAAGGTCAAAACTTCAAAAATATAATATATTAAACTTAAAAAGATTATATTAAACTAAGGTTGACTGCTTGAGTTTAGTGGGTGATCAGAGTATAATTGAGAAATATTCTCTAAGATCAATAGGTAAGCTCACAATACAAGGGTTTGATGATCACCAATACCATAATTGTTCCTAATAATCTAAATTAAGACATCAATCGTCAAATTGAACATCTAGTAAACTAATATGGACACACCAAAATTTTCGAATCAGAAGGTCGATAATATCTAATAAAATTGGAAAAATTCTTTATTTTTCTCATGATAGATAAATATTATAAAAATTCACTTTTCAATTCGGCGGAGCTCCATATAAATTATAAATAAAACAAAAAGGTTTTTAAGAATGAAGAGAAAGAAATGAGGAAGATACAAATTAAAGAAGGAATCTTTCATGCAGTTTTCTGACCGCAACGTTTGCGTATGGATCCGTGCATGCACGTGATTGTAACTTGAGCCATCGTCACAGAGGGTAGGATTTTTTCTGCTCTTATTTTCATTACCTTCTATTTTCTCCTTCCGCAATTTTCTTTTTGTCTTTCTCTCAAATAAAATTAATACAAAATATTTATGTGTCTTAATCTTAACTATTTAAATAAAAGAAGAGGAAAAGAAGAGAGATTAAGAGCGGCCCATCACAGATGTCCATTAATTACGAAGGATGAGGCTGCATAAATCATTTTTTAGGAACTTTTTTTTGCTCACCACACTTGGTGATAGTATTTATCATTATTAAATAGTTTAACTGTTGAGATCTGTATAGGAAATAGACATAAATTTTAAGAATTAACTTCATCTAATGATGATATATAAAGTGATGAATAAAAATACATCATTTTTTAAAATCATATTTCATAGATTTTATGATGCAGCTGGTGATAGGTGGATTATTTTTGTAAATCATTAAAAAAAGTCAAACCATCAAGGCATCAATCATTCACATCATGTAATTTTACAAAATACGATATAAAATATGACCACCCTTACATTGTCCTAGTACGAGCGTATCAGGAGTTCAAGTTCCAGTAATCTTCTATTCCTACTTTCTCATTCTTCTTTTAATGTTGCATAATAATTCGAATTTGAAGTCTTTTAAAGATTGAATCTACTTGCAAGTAAGTGAGTGAAAGGCGTGACAAGAGAGCGAGTTCGACTCACAAACAATCGGCAAGTGACGTTAATATAAAGGTTTTAAAATACAGAGATGAACTATGTTATTCAGTTGAACCCAAAATTTTCATTTTCGGTAATCCAACAGCTAACGGTTTTTTGTTTAGTTGATTTTATGCGAAGTAAAGTTTAAAAGAATTAACTAAAAACTAAAAATCGAATAATTTCTACCATAGTCTGATTTTGCATAATTAGAAAGGGAATCAGGAAGATAGAACCTGAAAATTCGACTTAGTGAACCTAATCTCCCCCGTTCAATATATACAAATGAATATACCGCAAAATAATTTTACTTTTGCCATTTAGTACTACGATCTGGTGGTATTCCTATTTACTTGTAAATGGGGGATTTTAGGTTCGATTTTCGCGAAAAGCGAATTTGAACCATATTATTGCTAGCTTATTATAAAGATGAACATATTCTTTCACGTAGATAATATTATTTATTAAAATAATATAAATAATTTCACTTTCACTTTTCCTTCTCACCTAAAATGGGTAAATTAGAAAGATTGATGTTACATGGGCCAGCAGCGTCAATCAAGGAACCTCTTGTATTAAATCAAGATGAAATTGCTATCAACTCACATGACTCACTGGTCATGATTACTCATGAATAGTCATTAGGCATGGTTTAATTCGTCATTAAACTATTCAGCTCTCTCTAACTCTCGTTTTTAATTGTATCTTTTTTTTTGGGCTCTAAGTTGTCAAATGCTCACCCACACCACACATTGAAATTTGGGGAGTGAATGGTCATTTCACAACTGAGATGTGACTCAGAAATGACCAGAGGATGAGATGGCACTGCCAAAAGCCAAGTAAAAAGTGAATGAAAATATACCGTAAGTAAACAAAAAGAAAAAAGGTTGCCAATTTGATGACGGTTTCGTTTTCAATTCTTTTTCAACTTAATTTTTATTTTTTCTTTTGCTTTCTTCTCCCCGACATTAATTAGATTACGTTTCGCTCGTATACTTTTTATCTGCTTGTAACCTATAAAGTGAAATCTAAAAACGAAAGTAGTTATCAAAGGAGACATGATTTAAATCGGCCTAAAGATTGTTGGGAACAAGCCAACTGGTTTTAGTGCAAATTGGATGGGCCCCGATTTAAGGCCCATATTCTGGTAAAGCCTTATCAAGAAGTCCAAACATTTTGAAGGCCGGTGCAAAGAAGCCCAAAGCTTTCCCATCACTGGTTTTAGGCCCACATCCATTGCTTCATGGTTTTATGATAAGTTCCCAGCCCATTGGATCACTTAGGCCCGTTTTCGTAACTGATGGCAAAACCCGACTTCAGATTTTTATTATTTTATACTTGTATATGACCCCACACACACTGTGTATGAAATTTTTTGTTCTTGTTTGTAAAATTGGAGAGAGGAAGAGAGTGAGACAGAACGTTCGAGTGGAGAGGGAGGGAAAAAAGTTTTTTTATTTTTTATTTTTTAAAATTAGAGATGTTAAAATAAAAATAGCAAAATTTTGTTTTGTAAAATTTGTTAATGATCTTACTTTTTTTATTGTGATCAAAGACTAAATTGTCTTTTCACCCTATTTTGATCGACAAATAGTGTTCTATTAATATATAGTTTAGATTATTATTCTTAGTAGCGTCATAGTGTAAGTTGATTAAATAGTTAGTTGTTAGAGAGATGGAGAATCGTTGGAAATCGAACCTATACCAAAGTATATAGACATGATTAATGTGTAGTTAAGATTATTATTCTTAGTAGCGTCATAGTGTCAATAGATTAAATAGTTGTTAGAGAGGTGGAGAATCGTTGGAAATCGAACCTATACCAAAGTATATAGACATGATTATTTTTTGTCTAGGAGGATCCTCGTTGAATCCTCTTTGTGAGGATCTCATGAATTCTCCAATCACATACGTTCATCGCATATTGTGCGGTTAGAAACTATTGTAATTTTTTTTATTTAAAATCGAATATAAACAGTATCTAAAAAAAAATTGACTGCATGATGTATGATGAACATATGTGATTGAAGGATTCTGAAATCCTCACAATGAAGATCCGACGACGTTCCTCTCTTATTTTCTGTCACGTCATGGGATGTGTATGGTGTATTATGTCTCAAGGCTAACACATACTATTTGTGAAAAGAGGTACATAATAGTCTGCACCATTCAATTATTGAGTCAATTATATTTGTACCAAGCTGCATTAATAAGCCAGCTTCCTAAAACTAATTTTAATAAAAAATAATTCGTTGAGTTTCTAACGGAGTGCATTTTTATTCATCATTTTAAATAATTACCACCCTACTAATTATTATTTGATAAATTTAAATTTTAAAATTTGTGTCGATCTATTACACATTTGAAATTTACACACATCAAACGATAATAAATGAAATGTTGAACATTACCATCATTTAAGGATGATGAGCAAAAATAATTTCTTAAAAATGCGAGACTTTTTTGTAGAAATGGTCCCAAACTAATCAAAATATCCATTAAATTAAGTAGATGATGCGCATCATGAACTGCTTAGAATTTGCCGGCCATCTTCAATATACCTATAGTTTGCCAAAAGCCCTAAAAGCATTGGATTTTTTTATTAGTAAGAAGAAGAAGAAGAAAAAAAATATATATATATATATATGTGTGTGTGTGTGTCTGTGTACCTAATATAACGTTCATATGGTAATGGCATCCATGTTCCTCTTTTACTTTTTCTTTGTTAATCTTTTTTGTTTGTATGAATATGTGATGTTGCTCTTCCATCATCAAACTAATGGATTTATTATTAATACAAAATGATAAAAGCTTAAAGAAAAAGTAGAACACCTTCGTATGAGGCTTAATCCTAATTATGTATCAAACTCGTCATAAATATGTTTTTTTTATCGTCGTTTATGTGAGTTGAATTTCAAATCTCTTCTAATTAAGTGGGGACAAATAACACCAGCTCAATAACATTTAGTCAACACTCTTAGCTATCGAGAAATGAACAAGTACACGATGACTATTTTGAATTCCAAATGTAAATTTTAGACTTAATTTTTTTTGTATTTTAATTTTATATGACCCGACGCCATTTATATATTTGACCTAATCACAGGCTGTCGAAAGAGGCCCAACATTAAATGGCAGTTATGTCCTATCCCAGGTAACGAAAGCAAGTCAACTAACTTGTTAAATTAATCAAAATTTTCTGGAGAAAAATGATAGTGAAAAATTGCTAAGTTAACATCCCATGTGGGCGTTTATCGAATGAGGCCCCATTTCTACTACACATCACCATCCCTTGATTGGATATCTTTGCATCTTGTTTTCCACAGGCGACGAGAGAACGACATGGGGAACGAAGCAGTCTATATACAGTAATACGAGGAAGAAGGTTTGAAATCGAAATGCAGTGAGTTGAAGGCCAGCTGCCTAAATTTATGATTATTAGATAGAATAAATCAAACAGAATCAACAGCTAAAATTAGTATGAGGTTGACTCGATTTGGGTATTGCATGGAGTTAAAAGTTTAGAGGGCAGCACATGAAAAGTTGGCCATTTGGTCATCGCAATCAAGTCCCTCCTCCTATTTATGTCCATGTCCAATTCTCCATCCAACTATCCGTGAGAGAGAGAGAGAGAGAGAGATGCTGCGTGTGGATGGTGGCATTACAGCATTGGGCATATGAGGTAAATGCATGGTGAATCCGCGTCGCATCTTTTTTTAAAGATGATTCCACTTGGACAGTATCTTCCATGGTCCATGGTTAAAAAGTGTTAAAGTAGGATGTGCCGTTAATAATGCACAATTGTGTTGGTCACGTTGGATATATTGGTCGCTTATTATATATTTCACCGGCAGAAAAATTTTAGGTCAGGTCACCTAATTACGTAGGTGGTTTGATCCATCCCATAATAATGTGAAAGTTTTTGAATGTTCGTCTCACCCAGTTACATGTTGTTTTTACTCGTGAGAAGGATGCTCGATTTGGCAGCCTTACTTAATAAGCTCTTCGCCCAAGATGGAGTCGAGAAAAACTTTGGGTTGGAGTTCCCTACTACATGACAGAGTGTGTGGTAGGCATTGTCCACTCAAACATAACAATGTTATTGAAGATCTGCCACTCATCATGCCTCTCCACCCAAATAGTTCTCTATTGAATCTTTGATCGACGACAACCGAGCAGGTCGGGACGGAGACCCTCCAAACCACCCCATCCCGGAGAAACAGAGATCCGGTCAGAAAATCAAAAAGGGCCTATGAAGGGTGAAGTTACGAGTTACAAATTACAAGAGGAAAGGAAAAAGAGGATTCGCCAAAGATTTTAAAAGAGAAAAAGGGTCGAGTATTAGCGACGAGAGTCAACACCGACAAACACCAATTCTCGATGACGAATGATTTCAGGAGCAAAAAGATGACCCATTTCAAAGCCTTCTTTTCATGATCAAAAGCATGAAATGTTTCAAATTCCAACGGA
>JAOTRO020114831.1:0-13594 GCA_028566515.2 Pyracantha coccinea | reverse complement strand
AAATGGTCTCTAAATGAGACATCTCTAACAATAAGATCAATAAAAGCTTCCTTCGATCCATATCTATCCAAAAAAAATAAAAAAAATAAAAAAAGGACATTATATATGTAATATTTATTGTTATTAAGGGTGATGGAAATTAAGTGATTATGATATGAAATGAACTAAATCAAAAGAAACGGTATACAAAGAATTCTGAAACAAATAACTGCATCAACAGCCCAAAAATAACCAGCCAAGTCACAATTAATGTTGGATCAACAAATATACGGCTATTGTTGTATTAACAATGTCATACTCATTTGTAATTAACAAAATATATGCTACTTAACAAGATTTAAACATGAAAGTGAGTGACAAACATGGAAGAAATGCATGGCACTCAAGAACTAAAGAGAAGTGGAAAGGACAGTATTTTCTTCCCTAGCCCACGACATGAAGTAAGAAGTATTCCTCCTCCTCTTAATCCTACTGGGAAATTGGGAACTTGAAACTGCAAACCTTCTCCAAAAGCATTGGCTTCTTCCCACCAAAAAAATAAAAATCCCCAACATCCCCAAAGCCCTACTTTCAATCACACACTTCATCCACCAACCCTAATTCCAAATTTCCAACAATACCGTATTTTTACATTGCCTAAATAGTTTGGTTTTTCTATAATATCACCGAAGTCATATTCACAGAGATGCAACGCAACAGACTTTCACAAATCCAAGGACTACATTCAATACATCCACGTCGAAAATTGATTTATGGGTTTAGGAATTATACCTTCTTCTAGACTTGAGGGTTTTGAGTCGTTTGTTACTTTTTTTCCCTTGGGTTCTAAGCATTGCCCACTGCTGTTTATGCTCATCTTCTCTACAACCAACAACCACATAATTCAAAGTTCAGCATCAACCACACACGGTACAAAACATTCACGTTGTAATATCATGGTTGGGCATTGACAGGACATATGGAAATGCTTCCTGCCTATCTCCAATGCCATTCAAACAAGGTGGTCCGATGAAGGTAAAAGGAAATCAAAAAATGCAGATACAAAACCAAAGAGAGGCTACAACTTCGAACATAACCAAAAACCATTAAAGAGTGCATAACAAAAATTCTTCATCTCACATAATTTCTCATCCAAAGAATTCACAAACATCCAACCCTACATGCAATTTAATAAAATAAAAAAGAGAAACTGGTAAAGATTCGTGTATCACACACACACAGAGAGTACACACACACACACACACACACACACACAAAAGGTGTATCCATTATCTATCATTGCCAAAACACATTTTTCCTACACACACACACAGATTACACACACACACACACACACACACACACACACAGACGCAGAGATGAGGGTGAGGAGGACGACGATGAGGGAGCACGGCAAGGATGACGATGAGGGAAGACGCAGTGATGAGGACGATGAGGGAAGATGCAGAAAATCTCTCGTGGTTTTCTCTGGCTTACGAGTCCGCCCAAAATTGGGGATCCTCGTTAAGAATGGCTAAGGAGGCGTTTAATCCCAGCGAGTCTGTGCTAAGCTCATTAAACCTAATCCTGGTGTAGACCAAACACTGGACTATAGTCTAGTCCAGTATAGTCCAGTCCAGTCCTTCCTAATCCAACAAATGGGCTATAAATTCATCTATATTTTTCTAATAAATGTGTATTCTGGAACCGGTGGAGCAGTGTTTAACCGTGAAGCACATCCCACCGTCCAATTAACCTCGAGCAAAAACAACAAACGTCTTCCGCCGTTTGATTCTTCAAACGGAAGCTGAATCCTCCGCCGAGAAGGGTTTTTTTTTTCTTTCTGGAGATTAGGTTAGGGTTTGTCAAATTCGAAATCAAATTTCCGGTTAGTTCCAATGCTGGCCAAAGGAAGAAAAGCTTTAGGGCGAGGAGAGGCCGTGGCGCACAACTACGCGTTCGGGCCACTCGAAGATGACGTCATCATCACAGGCTTCTCGCTCGGACCACCACCACGGGAGGCGAACCGCCATTGAAGAAGCTTCAGAAGAAGTTCACGTCCCTGTTCGTCGAGCTCGACAAGAACGATGACAACTTCTCCGACTGCGATAAGCTCGGACAGGCTTTCCTGCAGGAGCTCAACACGTTCGAGATTCCGTTCCTAAAGAGCAAAGCCGTCGTGGATGCAAATCTCCGGGAGAAGCACAACTTCGACGAGTTAAGGGAGGAGATTAACCGGCAGATTATGCAGGGGGAGACTGACATTGAGATGCTGAAGAAGCAGCTCGAGGAGAGTAAGATTGAAAGACGGCATAAGGAGCAGTGTGAGTCGATCAGGATATTGATTGCTACCCAGCTGCCAAGGTCCGAGACGCTCAAGGTCATATCAGATTTGGAGAAGGAGATTGTGGCATTGGATGCGAAGAACACCGCAAGTTCACGGACGCTGGAGCTGAGAAAGAAGCAGTTTGCTCTGCTCCTACATGTGGTGTGTGGGCTGTGTTAAATTCCCGATATGTTGTGTGCATTAAGCAGTAGAAGTAGAACGCTTTAAGAAAGTGATGTAAATTTTATGTTCTTGCAGGAGGATGAGTTGCAGAATACCATAGAGGAAGAACAGAGGAGTTTAATTGAGGAGAAAGAGCAGAAAAATGGAGTGGAAGATGCAGCTGGGGGCTCGGAACCCATGCATGTTGATTATAATACAATGCATCTCTCGGTTTCCAAGTTGTAAGATTGCTTGTTGCGGAAAAGCGCTTCTAATTATGCGTGTTGCTCTGTAGTTGCAGGATGCTAGCAATTTTATGAAATTTTTATTATTGTAAATTTGTACGATTCTCTTTGCATATATGAATTACCAAGTTTACTTGATGAGAACGAAATCGCCATAACGCTTTTGCTAAGTAATTTTAAAAATAGTTGATCGTATAAACTTAATGCTTGGATGCATTGCTTTCATTGCATTTGAGTTTACTCCTTTAGTAGTGTAATATTGTACAGTTTAATTTCGGATAATTTCGTACTCTAAACGAAATGCTTGTGCTTTTCAAATTCCATATAATCGGACTTTTTTTGGCTTTTCTCAAGCGAAAGTACCTTGGGTGCACCATCGCTGCATTAAAAAGTCTTTACTATGTGATATTGGTCTTGCAATGCCAAAGAACAAATATGATTTGTTATCACGATCAGCATTTGTAAGAGAACTTTCGATTATATTAATGACTGCAGTTGTATTTGTATTTGCTTTAGAAGGTGATAGATTTAACTACTGATCTCCCAGAACAGGGTAGTGGGATGGCAATTCAAACTGTTAAACCTGATAACCGTGGATAACCCGATCCATATATTTCGGATATGAAAAAAAACGAAAATATTATTCGGTTATGGTTTCGATATGGTTATAGGGATTTCCGATCCATATCTATCTCCGAAGCCAACCCGAATACTACACATTATATATAAGATAATCTATATATCACTACAAAAAAACTTGTTAAATACGATGCTAAAAACTCGTCGTGTAAAGTCATGAAAGCGTCGTTTATGCGTTTTAACGACGATCATGCGACGCTTGTGATAGCGTCGCAACAAACCCATGTTGTAAAAGTTTTCACCACTTATTGCGACGCATTACTAGCGTCGCAAAGTTTATTTACGACAGCTTTGCGACACAATAGCTAGCGTCGCAACTTCTTTGATGGTGGAATTAAACAATATATTTGGGACATGTTTGACACGTCGTAAATGCTTTTATCCCTGCAGTTTTTTTGTTGTAAGTGCAAAATGGCTGGAAATCATATTTGTTTAGTGAAAGATTGGGTTGCAATTTATAATCTTATTCACAATCATTCTAAGTTCAAAAGTAAAATGATATATGATCAAAGAACTGTGCTTTTAGAATTCCTAATAACATTGAAAGTACATCATCCGCATATCCCAATACATAATCCTACTAGAGTCAAATATAAATAATCTCGTCCCAAAAGTAATGAACATATTTTTTTACTTTCAAATATGCTCCAACATAGTTCAAGAGTTTAATTATGATCAAGACTCTTCATCACAATCTCCATGCAAACCTGAAAAATAAGAATAATTACCATCAATAACATGTGTCAATTAAAAGTTTAATCTTTAGTATAATGTTTTCTTTACAAACCCTTTATGAAAGCAATTGTTTCTATGCTTCTGGGTCTAACTGAGGTTGCTGCTCATTACTCCCATATGTTTCTTGTAGATGGCTTGATGTATTTAGAGCCTATATTTAACACCAAAACGACAAATAGAAATCAAAATTGCTCAAATTTTCACACTAATTTATTCTAATAAATTGAAAAGAGAACAAAATCACATTCGAATTTATATACCTGTCCACTTCCGCTTGGTGATGTGTTAACATGGAAACCAATATGAGTCATCACGAGATGGAGTTTCGAACTAACTTCACTATACTTGGATCGGAGATCTTCAATTTCAGATTCATGCTTAGCCTTAAGATCATCTATCTTAGTCTTATATTGTCTTTCTACCTCTTCTCGTATGGTGTCCTCATTAACATTGGAAGATATTGAACGTTGACCAAACACTTGAGATGGAGTTATACCTGTTCCATACATGCGAACACGTCCATGTGCATCAGGTCCCATAACTCTAGTAAACACCTCATCTCGATAATCCTCATCTTGCTCATGCTCTTCCCTTTCTTCCAAGCATTGATTAAATTGATTCTACAAAACATGACCCAACCAGTTCAAATTACCAAAAGATAAAAATAATGCACAACCCAACTAATCAAAAGGATGTGAATATGCAAAGTCTTTACTTTGAGCGAAAAAAAAAAAATAAACTAACTGACACTTACAATAATGCCGCCACTTTCCTCATTGAAAAGGTCTATGTCATCATTCTTTGTTTTCTTTGTTCTTGTTTTTATAAACATGCTCAACCGATCCGTTTTCTCTCCCTTCTTTCTCATCTTAAGAGCACACAATGTTTAATCGAGTTAGTAATGAAAACTGTTACTGTGGCGTTTATATCATTTTTCATCACAGAGTCTCTAATCGTAAGAGGACCATTAAAGGATAAGAAGAATGGGCACCAAATATTATCCTAAATAGGCATGTCTGCATCTTCCTCAACATTCAAATCAAAACAATAATCAAATGGGCAAGCCATTTTTAGAAATGATGAAAGAAAACGAAATCAAATAAATTGAATACTCATAAATGCAATAGGGAAATTTTTCCACAGGCGGGCAACTTTCCGAGTGCACTTTTTTGAAACAATTGATGCCTCTATAAAAGGAGAGGCAACATGACCACTCGTTCAAAAATTGAAGAGACACCACTTTCCGACTTTCAAAAGCCGGATTTTTCTGAATAAAGTTTGTAGGCACTTCTCAGACGTAATCTTAACTTTTAGATATCAAGGTCTGTCAAATTACCTCTGACAAAGTTAAAACGCGGGAATTTCAATTTTCTAATTGCACGAGTGTTGCCGACAAGCGTAGATCACAAGGTCCCAACAACACCACTACCTACTATTCAGAAATCCCTATGTATGTCAACCTCCGTCTTCCATGGCAAGGCAGGCCTCTGAAAAATTCTTCTACCTTGCTGAGAATGCATCTTCAACTAAGCATCTCAAAATACTCAGCTTTCCTCCTATCTAAGAATACCTCGTCAACCAAGTCCTTCAAAATGCCCAATCATATATTTGATCAAGAAGTTTTACATCAACATCAAATTCTTTTACTGTTTTTTTTTTTCAAAAGAAAAAGTATCTCGTATTATCAGAGTCGAGAGCAAAAGTATCACATATCATGCTTTTTCCCTGTCTTTTCCTTTGCTTTTGCTCTTGCTTTTGCCTGCAGGACAAGGAAAAAGAAAGCAATCAGTCAGAACCTAAAATCAAACTTCTGGTCCGAAACCGATTACTTGGAACCTTTGCTTGATTGCTTAACTTGCATTGCTCTCGAGTAGTATTCTTCAACTATTGTTCACGCGAAATTTCAAGTCACCAACGCTGCAAAATAGTTGATACGATGTTGACTCTTTACACTAAAACTCTCGAAACGATTGAGTCGCTGAAAAGTGATGCTTTGAATGACTATTCAAAGGCAAAGATTGCGCACCACTTTTGTTGTGTAGGAGGCTGAAGCTGAAATATCAACGATGAATCTATAGAAGTTTAAGGGGTGATAATGAGTGGAAGACCAAAGTTCAATGATGAGAATCCTCCTCACAACCCTAGCAAATTCTACATGAGTCTATGACGAAGTCAAGAACGATTTCAACTAATATTCTAGATGCGCAAAAGGTAATACAATCTTCACGATTATGAATAAACTACCAAATGCATTAACAAGTAACAAAGATACCTGATGGATTGAAGTCTCAATAAGATTATCCATGGACTTGGCGCTACTAAACTTTTGCATGCCTGAAGCATGTCAATCATCGTATGGATTCAAGTCCCAAAAGGACAATCTATGGACATGGCAATTTTATTATGTACTATGTCTCATGCCTAAAGCATGATAGGCGTATAGGTTCCTATGATTCAATTCCCTAGAAGTAGAGATTAAAAATCCAAGCTTTATAGCACTCTAGAGGAGGTTATGACCCAAATTCTCAAAACAATTCATTTAATAAGAGATGACTGTCCTAGAAGAGACAATGTAAAGCCCCTGAAGAGGCAAGGATATCCAAAGTATGGAAATGCTTATAAAATATGCATGCGCATGCACACGAAAATTATGAGATCACAAATTGATGATAACCAATGTTAATTTTGATTTTATAGCAGCTGATAAATTCATCAATGAGCTGAGTTGATATTAAGCCACATTAAGCCACGTTCTTTTGTTCATTGACGGAATGAAAAATTATTGGCCAAAATGGAGAAAGGCAATTCCATTGCATGATGAGACAATTTAGTAAGAACATGGAAAAATGAACCTATACAACAAATCATCAAATGATGTTGAACCCAAAAGGTTACAATGAGCATTTGTAATAGAATGAAATACACTCACATGATATGACGCATGGTTCCTAGTTGAAACCTGAAATTATGATATACTCCTGTAAACTGATTTCCCATTGTGAAACTTGTTCATTGCAATGGAGAATTATATATATATATTATATGATGGCTTATGAAATGTCGAAGCATATCTCCATAAGTAAATCCCTCAATTATACATAAAAGCAAATTACTCTGTACAAGTTTCAAAGAAGCACGTGTCATGAAGTGTAGAAAATCCCTAAAGGATTCAAATTCCTTAAACTAAGCTCTGGAAACTACAAATTATGTACTCGATACCAATGGATGGTATAAATTGCCTTGGTGACTACTAGCATTATGATATTGTTGCATCATACTAAATTTCTTGCAAGAGTTGATATTAGAGTGAGACTCCTGAAGAGTCCAAAAACATTATAAAGTGTTGAAAGGAATATTGTCTCAAGCTGCAAATCGAATAATATGCCAAAAACAAATTCTTATCCACCGAAAGGTTTGTTGTATTAAAAACCATATGGTTTGAAGATCATGAGTTGATCACTCAAATGGTTAAATAATTTTTAGGCACTAAGAAAGATCATTCATCATCGTGAGGGAAACGATGAATTGATATTTGGTCTAGAAGTACCACATCTTAGTAAAGTATGCCTTAAGGTATTTAGCAGAATACACTAAATCAATTATTACATTTCCTATGGAGTGCATGTGATCCACCTTTAAAAGAAGACACTCCAACTATCATGCATGGTATCCGATTACATCAACTTTATAACCAGTCAGATTGAAGAATTCGAAATCAGGGGAAGATACTCATCATGGGAAGTATCCAAAATAGATCAAGGTTTTAACGAGGCAATCAATATTGAGATATGGTCATCCAGGGGGAGTGTTGGAAATATAAATGTCTATTATTTGGTTTGAGTGAATGGCATCATGCATGAACAAGCAATGATATCATGCCTGTGTAAGCAATGATATCATGCCAAGGCGACTAACAACAAAATAAAAAACGGAGTAAGAGAAGAAGAAAGAGAGAAAAGAAGAGAGAGATAAGAGAAAAGAAAGAAAGAAGAAGAATATATTAGTAAGCTATAAGGCTAGGGAGAAGAGAGAAAATAGTGAGAATTATCATTGTATTCTGTTATTTCAGATAATGAAAGAAATACTACTGCTACCTCGAGGACGTAGGCACACTTGCCGAACCTCATAAATATTGTGTCTTACTTTATTTCACTGCAGACATATCCCCAATTTCACAAGAAGTTAAGTTATATTATTTTTAGCCTGTGAACTTTGGAATAATGTGCTAAAATAATAATTCGAGAAAAATTTATAATATAATACATTATAAAAATTCCTATAGTTCCCAATGATATATAAATGTATAATTTCCTTATACATTGTGCTTAGATTCCACTATAGGGCAATCCTAAAATATGACTAAATCAATGTTATTTGTTACTTTTTGAAATTGATATCAGATTGAATCTCATTTCTAACTTTTCTTAATATGACAAGAAATTTTGGTTCTCATATTGCAACAAAAAATTGTTCAATGTTATCACCTCTTTGGGAGTTTTTATTTATTTAAAGGTTCTAGCCGAAATTTCATCTTCAACTTTTTCATCTTAATCATATTTGAAGTTGTGTTTTCTCTAAGGTAGTTCAAAAGGTCCTTCACATCCATTCCTTACAATAAATCAACTTTTTTTTATTACATTTTACAGTTCTTAAATGCCTCCACCATCTAACAGTTCATCCAAATTCTCTGGAGCCATGTTATCCGCAGACCAAGTTTTACAATGTCAAAAGCAATTTTCAATTGTATTTGCCCAAACATCTATTGTCCAAGCCAAAATTGCAAGATTCATTGCATCTAAAACATTTATCTTTTCTGGATTTGGTTCCCTTCTTCATAACCTCCAAAAGACTACGATAATGCATCTTGAAAGCTCGTATGGATCTTAGGGTTGGAAATTTTTGCACCCAAATCTAGAATACGACTCGAAAAACTCCAAACCGAAAAAGAAAAAAAGAAAAAAAAAAGAAGCAAAATCCAAACCCCCAAAAGTTCGTTAACCCTTATTGAACAAATACTGGTTTTTTTTTTTTTTTTGGTAAAAAATAAGATTTTACTACAAAACACAAACCCTACATACAAGCATGGCCCAAAACTAACATATAACCAACAAAAAATGTGCCATAACTAAACAAAACACTACAAGAGCCAGGAAACATTTAGGCCCATAAACCAGACCACATGCGCAGAACCCAGAGCTTCTAATTGCCTCCATCGCCACCATAGATCTTTTTAATCCGTCCAAATCCTCTTCTACAGCCAAGCAACGCCTCACCAAATGCCACATCCAACTCCAATCTGCTTCTCAAGCACAACCATGAAGTAAGGATAGCCGGCAACCAAACAAGAGAAGCCATCGATCAAGATGAAGTCCGTGGAAATCCATGATCGACACTGCTGATAAAGGCAGATAACAAAGAGAAAGTGATGTTGTTGGAAACACCCAAGTCGGTGAAAACACCAAAGCTCTACACACAATCTCAGCAGGTTGTATAGCTGAAAATCGGGGAAAGAGAAACAGAATAGATCGTATAACAACCAAGGCGGAAAAACAATAGAAGTAAGGAAAAAAAGAAAAGAAGGAAAGAAAGGGGAGAATGGCGACCAACCTCGGCCGAAGCTAGGGCCTGCGCCACCAGTTTTGCTCAAAGTTGGAGGCTTCACACGAAGAGGCGAGAAATACTCTCAAAAAGAGAGAAAGTCTCTCACTCGAGAGAGAACTATAAATACCAGTTATTAGGTACGGCGATCGAGACCTTGTCGTCATATTTTCGATAATCCCAAACCGAAAGTTTGGATTACCACGCTATTGTTGCAACCTCCAAGCGTACTCAGTTTAATAATTGATCTGTGTGATATGCATCTTAATGAGAATTTGGTCAAGGCTATATCACCCTATTAAAAGGAGAGCATTCTGTTCAAATCAATTGGTATGCAGTAGGTGGGTATGCCAAGATCTTTTTAAATTATTAATTCTATCTCAATGTGGAGCTAATACTCTCAACACGTTCTTTTACACTTATTGTCACTCAAGCTATATTTGCGGACAATATAAGGTGATGGTAAATCATGTCTCGCTATTAGAACAACATGTGAAAATCACATGCTCAAATATGTATCATATAAAATACGAGCATCCAACTCAAAATCAATTCTCATTTTCTTAGCAAGTAAAGAGGACCAACTACTTGCTCCATTTCCGATGTGCTAATTCACCAATCATCTTGTTCAGTAAGAAAGGAATGTCCCATTATCCATGTACATTTATTTATTTTTCAATTATATTCATTTATTTTTCAATTATATTCATTTTTTTTGTGGGAATCTTAGGCTATCTCCAACCGAATGAGGGCTAGAGGGTTCTCTTTAGCCTTATAACCCTCCAAGAAATTAATATTTTAATGAACAGTGCTAGACCATATTTCATACCATCTCCAACCAAGGGGGCCAAAGGATCATAGACCAAACATAGCTCTGTGACAAAAAATCATCTCCAACCGAAGGGCCAAAGGGCTATAGTCAAAACATAATTTATTATTTTAATTGAATAAATACGGTTACTTAAATTAAAGTACCTTATTAAAATAAGATTCAACTACTTCATTTTAAAAACTTAAATTTAAAGACTACAACAACTTCAAGCCTCAACTTTGTCTGCTCCATTGTGATTCCAAGTCATTACTTGACTGTAATTGAGTGGAATTCACTGTTTTCAATACCAGTCAAAAGATGCTAAAATTCTTGTGCTAAAACAAGTGAGTGATTAAGTTTTAGTGGGTCACTAGAAATTGTGCCCGGGCGTTGCTGCAGGATTGAAAATTGTATGAAAAATTATGCAACTGTATTCTCTTCATAAAACAAATATAACAGAAAGTTTTTAATAATTAGATAATGGAAATTGGATACAAAAATATTAAAGTGGCAAAGTAAAATACATGACATGATAAAGCAACAAACTTTATAGGTGACATCGTATGAAAATTGCTAGTCCAAACGCAATAGTGTAATTGTTGACCCTGGCGTAAAATCGGGTCCAAACAGTAATATAACGGAATATAATAGGATTTAAAAAAGTTCAATTTCCATATCAACTAAGTTTCTGAAACAAAAATTAAAATCAATTCAATTACAATTCATCTAGCAGGATAATCATCAATTAAGTTGCATTTCAACAAAAATTAGACGTGCAACCTGTAAGTGAAGAAAAAGAAGAATCTTACTACTATAAGGCCACTTTTCTTGTCGAGCTCATACTTTAACCTTGATGCGTTTGCCAATTTTAACAAACTGATATAGAAATAACAATACTCACAACCCGGTCAACATTCAAGAAAATGGGAGTGTGTGTGAGAAAGAATCCAACCTTAATAATAGTGCGCATGAAATTCAGCAACTTCCTATAGTACCTTTGTAATCGTATCACCTATGAAACTACATAAATGAAACCAACAAATGTGGAAATCTAAAGGGCATCATAAACATCACAAATTAAACACAACTTATGATTAATCTTCAAGATTTAAAATTTAAAATTATTACTCACGTCAGCATTCGACCAACAGATAGGTACAATGATCTAGACACTGATGAATTAAAGCTTGCAGCAACAACTTTAAGACCCCTTGACATCATGCGAGTGGATAAAATGTATCAGTTAATTCCCAAGCTAGTAAGATAATGAATTTCGTGAACAAAAAAAAGAAGAGATGCAACTCCAATTTAACATGTCAAAAGCATTGCAACCGTAGGTCTGGAAATTATAAAAATCCATATGCAACCAAGAATCTAAGATATACTTGACAAATTTGTGATTCCATTGTAGCCTAAATGATAACAAATAATTTGCCCATTATAGACACAATACAATTTATATACAAACTCATCATGAATGAAACAAATTTAAAAACCAAAACAGAAATTTATTCCTCCAGAGTAGAGGGGGGAAATAATTTTTTACTTGAAAAGTTGGAGTAGCACTACTGCATAAATTACAAATGCAAATTGAGGGAATACCTATCAAATAAAGTTGACTACATTCTGAGCAATGCTAAAGAACATTCTTAATCTTTTCAAGTGCTACATGCAGCGAACATAAAGTTTGGATACCAGACTTGCTCCTAGTTGTTTCCAAAGAAGGAAAAATTGACATTATTTTGCAATAAATTGTAGAGAGTACCTTACACAGCTCTCCATGCAACTGCATAAGACAATCAACCAACAATGTATGATGATAAAACCATACGACAAAACCCATGGTGATAGTGATCCAAAAAAAATATATGGACGATAACTTCAAAATTGAGTTTTAGAGAGAGTGAGAGGTAAAGTCACCTTGTAACCAGAGACCAAATCCATTTTTTTTTTCATTACCCACGTTGCAATTCAACTTCAGAAATCCCGAAACCAAACACCCAAACACAATTCAATCAAATATCACCACGACATATTAATTGGAAGCTAAAAAGATTGAAACTTGCCCAATGTGATGTATACAGTTTGGGCATCTGCTTGTGGGACTGTTGTGACATGCTGATCTCAGCTCCTTTAAAGTAACATCAGCCGTTGTCTGCCAAGTAGGTAAAATCCATAAGATATCTTATAATCCATGAGATAACTTATTGCGTCAAAGTTATACGCTAAAAGAAGATTCATACTTCTATATGAACCCAAAGAGCAATTTTTGCATATACCTTGGTGGGTTCATTCTCTAGATGAGTTTGTCTACTCATCATCTATGTCATGTGAAAATCTCATGCTAACTTCTGCAGAAAGCCACCAAACAAATGAAAAATAAAATTAGACAAAAAGGTTGGAGAGAATATGAAATAACTAATTAGAGAGAGCAGAACCATAGTAACCAATCGGGAAAGATGCTTTTAAATTCAAGAAAAAACATTTAAGAGAAAGTGAAAAAAAAAACCATCATTCTTCAATTATTTTTCAGTCTTACAGTTGGGATTACACAGAAAATATAACTAAAATCCCCAACTTTCTCAGAAAACTACAACTATTTTTACAAATTTCCATCACCCAACATTGAAAAATGAAAATTAAGAAGCAACACAAAAGCAGGCAAACAACAGAATAAAAGAACGAAACACGTGAGAACCGAAACGTTAAAAACAACACATACCCATTCAAAAACAAAAAATCCCAAAAAATCTGTATATTAGCACTCCCTGCAATACCCCAAAATCAGAAAATTAGAAAAATTGAGTTTGATAACATTGTACCTTAAGAAACCTCTAAATTTCTAGTCAAAGGAAAATTAATACCACATCTGCATAAAAAATAATCAGAAGATAAAAACTCAAATTCAAAAAGCATTTGTTCAAAGTATTTATTAGAGAAACTTACATATGGATGAAGGTGTCAAATTCTTGTATCATGTAGAGCAGCATTGCCTGGACTTCGGGAATATAATAGGTTGTCAGCATTCAAATGATTTTCATACACTTTGCACAAAACCGACCATATAACTGCACAGAGAAATTTAAAAAAAAAAAAATA
>JAOTRO020114102.1:0-13608 GCA_028566515.2 Pyracantha coccinea | reverse complement strand
CCCAATCAAAACTCCAACTCTCCCTAACCTTCCCCGCCGTTTGGTTTTCCAGCGATTCGACCTTCTCATTCGACCACTCTTATCCACTCACCAAGCTCATGTTTGATTGCAACGTATCGAGCCTCCTCGAATTAGGACTTCCAGCATCGACACCAAGCCGAGCCGGATCTGCACCACCAAGCTGTGTCCTGCCGTCGCTGGTGCTTGAAATCGAACTCGCCTCATGCAATTCCTTCATGATAGGCAAGGGGCAGTTGCAGCGTGCAACTTAGGGTGGGAAAGATTTGGGGCTATGGTGATGGCAGAAGGAAGATGAAAAAGAGGACTTATGATTAGAGAAAGGTGCAGAAGTGATGAGGGAAGAGGGTGGATCGGCAAGCGACCTAGGATGGGAAAATTTTGGGGCAAATGATTGGTGATAGGGGAAAGAAGATGAAGGGGATTTATGGTTAGAGAAAGGTGCAGAAGTGATGGGGGAAAGGGGTGGAGCCGTGGAGGGATGGCAAGATAAAAAGGGTTTTTGGTTTTTTTATTTATTTTATTTACTTTTCTTTAATTAATTATTTTAATATTTTAAAATTTTAATTAAATGGTTAGCCATGTGGCACAATTGTGACATCCACGCTAGCACAAATGGAGACCTTATATTTGTCACATCATCACTTAACAGTTAATTGAACAGATTTTTTAACGGTGGTATGAAATTAAAATAAAATAATACTAAATATATCATATTGAAATGTTTTAAAGGTTGTATGAGGTTGTAATTGCATGTAAAATGTAATTTACCCTTAATTTACAGTTAGACATTCCGATTGAATTATATTTTGGGTTTTTTGCACTTGCAGCGGTAACAATCCAATGGCGCTGTCGCGATTTCATCATCCCTGTACTCTTCCCGCCCCACCACCACCATCCCCACTGCAATCTTCTTCTTCTGCTACTTGTCTTGTTAGCAGCTATTCACCCTCCAAGTCCCCAGTATTTACAGGTTCTGCCCTCCGCCCCCTCTGTAGGCCATCACGCCACCGGCAGCTGCGGTCTCTGACGGCGGTGAAGGTGAAGGTGATAGGTAGCCTCTCCTCCGCCGCGGAAACTTCAGTTTCCAGCAGTAGAGGAGGGGAAGGAGAGAAGGAGTTGCTACTCCAAGTTGAGGATCTGACGGCCGTGATTGCCGAATCCAAACAGCAGATTCTCAATGGCGTCAACCTCTCTGTCTACCAAGGGGAGGTTCATGCTATTATGGGAAAGAACGGTTCAGGGAAGAGCACTTTCGCCAAGGTCCGTATTATCAAGGGCTCCTTATGAAGTGTGAAAGTGCTTTTGGTGAAAGTGTGTTTAGGTTGACTTCTAAGTGCTTTTCTAGGATTCCCTTGCATTTTTACTGATTTCAAAAACACTTTCATCAAAAGCATTTTTAGTCCTTTTATAAGACTTCCAAACACACCCTAATTTTGTCATTCTTGTCTTCATTCATTTGTTCATTGGTTCAGGTTCTGGCTGGGCATCCGGAATACCAAGTTACCGGAGGTAGTGTTGTGTTTAAAGGGGAAAACTTGCTTGAAATGCCAGCGGAAGACCGGTCACTTGCGGGGCTTTTTATGAGTTTCCAGTCCCCAGTTGAGATCCCTGGTGTGACCAACATTGATTTTCTCAACATGGCGTACAATGCTCGCAGAAAGAAACTAGGACTGCCCGAGCTTGGACCGATTGAGGCAAGCTAGCTACAACCATTCATTCTCGTCCAAAGCCGCTGTTTGAGATGTCTCTGGTGGTTTATTGACTCATTCTTTTATCTTTATTTATGTCCTTGCAGTTCTATGCTTTTATATTTCCTAAACTTGATCTTGTCAACATGAAGACCGACTTCCTTAATCGAAATGTTAATGAAGGCTTCAGTGGAGGTGAAAAGAAGCGAATGAGATTTTGCAACTGGCGGTACGGCTATCATTCTTAGTTAATAGTACTGCTTCTTTTGTAATCTTGATCAAAACTTCATTTATAAGGAAATGCCTGGTATCAAGTTTGTGTTGGATATGTAGCATAATTACAATATTTGTAGAAATATGTAAAGCTGTGGGGAAGTGGGTTTCTTCCCTGAAGAAACTGTCGTTCCTTGGAATTCATGTAAGCTGTACGTACTTCATTACTTGTCTTTGTATTCAAACGCCTCTGCTAATTGCAGGTTTTGGGAGCAGAGTTGTCTATTTTGGATGAAATTGATTCTGGGCTGGATGTCGATGCACTTCGAGATGTAGCAAAGGCAGTCAATGGGCTTCTGACCCCGACAAATTCTGTATTGATGATTACTCATTACCTACGACTTCTGGAATTTATAAAGCCAACATGTATCCATATTATGGTAAGTCATTGGAAGATATAAAAACGTACATTGACAAGACAGGTTTTGGGTCTTGGTTCATGTATTTGTCTCATGAAATTAGACAACAAAAAGGAAATGTAATAAGGATACTCTATAAATATAAAGTATAACGTGGTTCAAAAAAAAGTATGACAAGGTAAATGAGTTTATTAGTTTCATGTGTCCAGTAATTTTTCTGGGATTGCATAAACATATCGTTTGGATTTTTCGCTGTTCTATCTTCATGTTATGGCTCCCTATAAGCAAATCTGTTAAAGGTATAGCGGATAGGGCATCAGCAAATAGGGCTTGTTTCATGCATTCTTCCCCCGGATTCCGGGTGTATTTGTTTTTACTTAAGAGTGAACAGGGTGGGCAAGATTTGAGAGCTAGTTTGTAGAAGCTCCACATACTAGTAGAATTAATACAACCAAGATAGCTTCATGTCGTTTAGGAGATATATGAATTGGGCATAACCTTGGAGCTATATCAACTCACGAAGATTGGAAAAAGAAGAAATTTCTCTTTTGTTTTTTTAGTTTTTCTTAAGCTTTTAGAAGGCAATAGAAAAAAGGTTATATAATTTGGCTGCTAGAACATTGTACAGGATAATCAATAAGTTATCATTACGAGGAATACAGTAAGCTTCTAAGACTGTTCCTAGGTTCTCTTTCAGTATTGATCTAATTATTTAATTAAATGATTTTTATAGGAGGATGGGAAAATTATAAAGACAGGTGACATCTCCTTAGCAGAAGTACTAGAGAAGGAAGGGTACAAAGCAATTTCTTGAGCATAACAACTTGAAAAGTATTGCTCTTTCTTTCTCACTCTCTTAAACCTCAAAACATCTTTTATTGCTTGTATACTAATGTTGTAGGTGTGGACCATTAACTTAATTTATCTTCTCAAATAAAAGTGGCTCGACTAGTGCATTATATTATCTACGAGACTTAATTTGTCCTTCAATCACATTTATTTACCTTTTTGCATATAATTGTTTTGATTCATGTGGTCATGGTAAGGCAATTATATATGGCTTGTTATGTTTTAAGAAGGCCCTTCCCCCCCTTAAATTACGACAGAAGAACTTCAGGTTTCTAAGTGAGCTTCAGCATCCTATTTAGAATAGGAGATGATTTTCCATTTTGGTAAGAACTTGCTCCTTGCGAGTTTAATAATTCATAGGTTACCATGTTTATTTGTTGCTGCCCTACTTGCATCCATGCATTTGTAATGAACTGTTATGCCAGGGAATGATCCAATAAAGTAAGTGACCACAGGTGAGGTTTAGATTTCTACGTCTAATTAACAAAACAAGAAGTGTGGCATACTTTATTTAGGTGCTATGGAGATCCATTGCTAGTGTTGTAAACCCTTCTTTAGTTCCATTTAGTTGGGATTCAGCTTCAGGAGAAGTTATACAGATTTGGACGTTGGCGAGCTATCTTTGCTGTCGCTGTCAGAGAATTTCTATCTATTTTCATTTTCTATGCTAGTAGATGGAGCTTGAAATCTTCAAGCTTTTTATGTAACTCATGTTAGAAAGTTATGCAACAATAAATCTCTTTCCATCTATTAATTTGGAAGGCTAAGGTGCCCCTAAGGCACTAGTTTTTGCTTGGTTAGTTGCTTATGCAGGGTTAATACTTTTATTAAGATTTGAAAAAAAAAGGAGACAAAAATTCTTGTTTATTTCCGTATTGATTATATATAGTGTGGAAAAGTGAGAAGGAAAGTGTTTGTATTCTATTTCAAGGATGAGATGAATTGATTAGTGGTATCGCCCATTCTTCAATGTTAAAGTCTGTTTGTGCGTCCGAATTTCCTGTTGTTTCATGGATACTTCTGTCTAGATTTCTGACTGTTAGCCCTATTACTGTTCCTTCATATCTCAGGGATTCATTTATTTTTGTCCCATAGCATCTTGTGCTTTTAACTAGCATAGTTCACCCCTTATATTCAAATGAATTGTTTGTGCATTTTTTTTGGATTAAAATGTAATTTTGTTTTAAAATTCTTTCTTTCCTGCATCTTTTGCTTAGGTAGCTCTCTTATCCTTTTCTGTTTCTGTGGCCAAAAAGCGCATGGCTCTGGTTTCCTTTCCAAGATGAAAATGTCATGCAAGAGAACACAAAGGACACAAGCTCAGATGTAGTATGACTGAAACTGCTTCTGTGTAATGCTTTCCCAGATATGTTGATGTTGATCATTAGTATCATCCAAGTTTTCGTGGGTTTACTCAACTTGTTAGGCCGGTCGTTTGCTCCCATGTGGAGGTTGTTTCCTCAAGATACCTATGTAGCTATTCACTACAGTTTCCTTCCTCCCAAAGATTTTAGAGTTTTTCGGAGGCCCCAGTTTCACATCTGAGTTCGCAAAGCAGGTTTGGGATCTCTGGATAAAAAGAAAAAATGCATGGACTTTTGAAAATAAACATCATATGATAATGGTTGCTAATGAAGTCATAGGAAAACCAGTTCTGCCTGCCCGATTAGGATTTTTGGCATGCAATGGGGAAGGAAATTTCTCAAGATTCAGTGTGAATGATATGGGAATGGAAATGCCGTTCCTGGTTACTACCACATATTTTGGCCTAATGTTCTAATGCTGAAACACAGTTGCTCTGAATGACTGTCAGTTAGACATCCCACTGCTGACGACAATTCCGAAGCTTCCTGGCCTCAGTTTGTTGATTCTGAACCATTAATATATGATTAGGGTCCAAAATATACTGGCATATGATGTTTGAGGAACGTGGGATAGTAATGATCACCGATTCACTTGAACTGCTTGCACTGTCTTGCAATTTTCACCAGGACAATGAACAAATTATATGGTATATTTGATTGCTGCTTCATCTGTTGTACATCTCACTTTGAAAACTAATGTTGTTTTGTTCCTTTCTCGTTCTTGCAGATTTGATTCGGAGAAAAGCAGGTGCAGGAGTAACGATCTCTTCCCGAAAATAAACATCAAATGTTCTCCTCTCTTGATATTTTTCTTCTACATTCCCTTCTTTCTTTCCTCTTCTCTTGCCGTACGTTCTCTTCTCTTGCTTGGATGATTGTTTGATAGGCAAAGTGCCTTTCAACCTAACAAACCTACCAAGCCATTTTCTTTGACAATTCTGTAAAGGTATGGGCGATGGAAAACACGTGGGCATCTATATTTACAATAGGATTTGATTAATTCTACTTCAAAGATTTTGGAACAATAATATTATTGGGAGCTGATTTTCATACACGTTTTTAGCTTTTCACGTTTCTTTATTTCTGGTCATTAGATTCAACACATCAAATGAAAATAACATCTAGGATTAAATACGGGTGTGGATGAGGAGAAAAATCTATTTGAAATTGAGGAAGTTATAAATCGGAAACGGAAAAAAAAATGAAAATGAGATCAACTAGAGTTTTGGTTCAAGGTGGAATCCACTATTCTTTCACTCTTGATATTATTATTATTATTTTATTTTTTATTTTTTTTCGTACGCACTGGTTTTACAAGGGAAGTTAGGAATTAGATTGTGTGTTTTCGAGGAAGCCAAATATCATTACCATGTGGCGATAACAAATCGTCAGCATTTCCATAAGATCAAGGTAGTGCTATGCACAAATCCATTTTATTTCTCACATTTACCACCGGATTAAATAAATTGAAGAAAACCAAGATTAAAAAATTAGCAAAGATGTGTAGAATATAAAAATGAGAATGTGAATAGCAATATTCGTTCAATTGTCGTGCACATGACCTGACCTACTTTTCTAGGGTTGTCTTTTGTCAATTTATTCTCTTTCTTTTTCTTTATAACCCACATACTGAATCATCAGTTAACCGTCATCAATTAACATAAGAAATGAGACAATGACTAATAAAGGTGTGTAAGAGGTGGAAAAAAAGTAATGCTAGGAAGACTACATTTGTAAACAGATTTTGTAAATTAAATGACATGGAAGTTGATAATTAGATCTTAAGCTTGATAAACTTGTTCATTTACCATTGGTGATACATTATTTAGTTTGCAAACTTTATCTATAAATTTAATCTCCCTAACATTACTTAGAAAAATCAATGTTTGAGTACTAAAGTGGGACATATAAACTCTAGGTACTAAAAGCGAAAATTAGAAAACCTTGACGGTACTAAAATGAAAATTAGCTGTAGTTTTTATTGTGCAATGGTGCCCAATCAATTGCAGCAACAAATTTGGGATGTTAAATGTTCGAAGAAGGGGGAGAGGAGATGAAAGAAGGAACAAAATACCAAGAGGGGACGAACGTCGCCCTTGGAAATAACTCAGGGTTGAGTTGAGCATATATCTTAAAAATGCAGATCATGTTTATGCATAATTATACACATTAAGTTGTTCAAGAAATATTGATTATTATTGTTTAGTCTGTAAGGACTAATTTTAGTATCCGGCCTTAAACAGTAGCATCAGGATACATGGCTGTCGCCGGTCTCTTTGTAGCCTGGTGGCTTCATGTTCCACATGAGGTTCACCGGGTCAACGCTTCGACTGGCACCACAGGAAACCATGGCTGTCTATTACCTTAATTTATCAATTCTTCTTCGAAGGAGATAACCGATGTTTTGACCACTCTTCCAGAGCCATGCGGTGTAGAGCATTCATCCTAATGTAAGGACGTTTCTCTCGAATTAATTTCTCAGCATTTTTCCAGTCCTCTGCCACCCCAAGAGCAACTAGTAGCGCACACATGACAGCTACACTTCTCCCATGACCTAAACAGGAAATTACAAAAGAGTTTCTGGTTACAACTCACTGCCTGCACCCGTTCAAATAGTTGAGAAATCAAATATCCATACCATGAAGAAACAGACAGCGGAATTTTGTTACAAAATACATAAAGGATTCTCACAGAAAGGGATGTTGAGAATCCCACCGGTTAGAGAAGAAACTTAACAACTTAAATGGGAACTGTTTGCAATCATTTCACTGTGGTTGCATTATTTGTGTATTTGAATTGAAGGATTTAGATTTAACTGTTTACTTTACAGTATTCATATCAAACATTGTAAGCACATTGAAAAGAGAGTTTTGATACTCTTTGTTGACAAAAATTTAAAATGAGTTCGGTTTGAGGGAAAATGGATTCAAAATTTAGATTGATTGAGTCCAGAACCATTTCAGTACGCAGCATTTCGTTTTCTTTTCAACCAGACAGTTAAAGTTTACAGTCTTAAGGATTATATATGTAGGGACGTGACCTTAATCACCCAAAACCTCCAAGCTTGGCCTTTTTAAGTTTAAATCGTAAATTCTATAAACCCGGGCAGCTCCATCTTGTTTGAATTTTCAAGTCATTCCCAAATCCAAGTATAACTGCATGCCTTATGTATTATTTTATAGCAGAATAGCTGTGTTATATAAAGCACAGATCTTAATGAAACAAGTCAAAACCTTAACAAGAAGCTTCAACAGAGAGTGTACCAAACTTGTATAGAAAACCAAGCCAAATCCTAACTAAAACAGGGAAACTAAAATCCTCAGGAAACAAACAACCCAGGAACGTAATCCAACCACAAAGATAATATTGAATGGAATCATCTTTTCTTCCATCTCTTTACTTGTTAAACATTCAATGGTTTTTCAGTGATGTTCTCAACAAATTCTCTAAAAGAAAAGCTATAAATCTAGTGGCTAAAAGTTTGAATAATTCCGCACATAACATCAGGGTAAATCCACGATCATGCTCAGAAATACACGTGTAAATGCAAACTTAAACTTAATAACTGTGTGACTTGTATTTCTAAAAACCAATAGCAGTGACAGCATTGCTTCTTTATAAGAAATGACTGGAGGTCTTATCCGGCTTCAAAAATGAGACAGTCGGAGTGGTTTCAAGGGAAACTGAACCAAAGCAATATAAGAGTTAACATGACAATTAAGTTTCCTTTTCCTTTTCTTTTTCTTTTTTGTAAGACAATAGATTAGTGCAGAGTATTGAGTGTTTCAAAAAAAAAATTGAATGATTACCCGATCTAATTAGACATTAAAAATATATTAGTGCTTAATACAGGGAAAACTTTTCCCATGTGACAAAGAGCTCAAACCTGATCAAATCATTTCACCCTCTTGTTGTGCTGCAATTATAACACATCTACACTTATCTAATTATTTTTGTTCTCTGTTGTGTGAAACCTTTAAAGGCATTTAAATTTCATATAACTGCCACAACTGTGGGCTTTTGCTATTAGGTTGCCATCGAGCAAGCGGTTGGGATATGAAGTGAGCAAGTGCCGAGTAGTAAACAATGGATCATGCTGACTTGATTTGGGTTAGTTAGGCTGTGTATGAAATCAGAGGGAGCAAAGTACAACTTGCTACAAGAAGGCACCAAATAGTAATAAGGAATGTAATTAGAATATAGAACAACGGTGGCCCATATTCTAAAGTTCTAACAGCTTAAACTTTTGGGAATAGTGGTAACCTAACAACCTTATCATGGTATTAAAGCAAGAAATCCTGAGTTTGAATCCCTGCAATTTAATCCTCCCTATATAAGTTTAATTCCACATATTGATCTCAAAAAGTGGAGAGTGACCTACTTGTGAGTGGGAATGCTAAAATATAAAACAACCGTTGAACCACATCTAAACAGCTTAAGCTTGTGTGAATAGAGGTAAGTAAACCAACAAAATTGTCAATGCTATTACAAATTTTTGTATGAGATACAAGTTCCTCAACTTGAGTAACTGCCCTAGGAAATTACGGGGCAGCAGATTAAGCTGCTGAGGGATTTCTGGGGGATCAGGAGAAGATGCCCATGAAGTTTTGGATGATTAAACAAAACCATGACACGTTGGCTATGGATGTGCTTCCAATTCTATCAGAGGACATGAACCATCAAACATAGTGTTGGGCAAGGGGCTTTGGCCGATGGAAGTGGAAGAAGATAGCATTAGCAACTGCAACAATTTTCCAAATTGAAAGGTTAAGGGGCAGGGATATTAGGCTTGAGGCTACATGAATGAAACATGAAAAGATTGGTGGATGACTGCAGGCCCGAGTGTTGGGATGTTGTGCTCGGTGAAACCAAAGAGTTCACTGAGAAAGAGGTTTCATGGAATTTGTTTCACAAAAAGAAGAGTGACGGAATTCAAGAAAGCTTTCTGCATGAACTCCATACTCCGTTTCTTATCTACCATGAGCCTGAGCAGAGCAGTGGTTGATCAAGATGTACCTACATAGGGCTTAATCCTAAGGCAATCTTATGTACATTGTACCACAACTACCCCTCACCTTGTTCACCTATATAGATATCTAGGAGCTAATAGCGCCAGACACGTAGCATTCAAAACAGTTTTCCAATATAGTATATACACACACATACATACACATTGCAAAACAAGTGAATCTATCACATTACCAACATGAAAAATTACTAAATGTAGGCAGCATACCGTAGGCGCAGTGGACGAAAACAGGCCTATTCTGATCCCTTTTCCGGCAAGCCCACTTCACAGCGGATTCAATGGCAGCTGGCGGAGGAGCCCTCGTGTCCCATGTTGGCACACACAAATAAGAATGCCCTGAAAACTCAGACTTCCTTGGCAATTCACAAGTGCAATCAACAATCGCAGGATCCCCTGGTGGCAGTTTATCCGGCGAAGAAGGCCACCCGCCGACGAACAAACCCTCACAGATTTCAGTATACGGAGCCTCCCTGCTCCGCAACCTCCGCAGCGCCGAGAAAAAACGAACGAAATACAAATAGGGGCTGAACATTATAATCGACCAAACGGGGAAACTCCCATCTGGGTTCTTCCCCAACAGCATGGGAAGGTCTATGGATGGGTGAGCAGCGAGTGAAACCAACGCAGATACCAGAGACGCGTACAAAAATGGTATCGAAAGCACAGTGAAACCAGAGCTTCTGAGGAATGCAAACAACGAGAACAAGACTGCTGCTTTCAACCCTATCAGAATTGATAGACCCACACCCATCTTTGCTCCACCACTGAAAGCCCAGAATGTGCCACTGCCGGGTGGTTGATGAAAGTCCAGAGAAAGGGTAGGGGCAAACAAAGATTACAGAACCATGGCCATCAAAAAAACCCCTTTCAGTCTCTGGCCAGCGCTTTTGCAGATCAAATCTCGGCCACAGAAATATAGCTTAATTATTTAAATAAGGGTGTGAGAAAATCTGGGATTGGATGCTGGAGGATTATCCTCGTGTTACTGATAGAGCAATTTCTTTGTGAATTTAAGAAACCTACCTCCATAGAACTGGAAGAATTGGCCGTTTCATGGGGAGACCTCTCCCCGCACGGTCAGGATTTTTTTTCTTTTCCGAATCGTGAGGTATTCCAGACTCCGAAGTGCATGTCTAATGGGCCCCGAAAAATTTCAAAAGGTGTTCGATCAAATATCATACGTCCCTTCAAAGCTTTTAACGAAAGGATAGTAGAAAAATCAAACATTTGTTCCATGGAATATTTATCGATTTGTTTCTTAAAACGGTATAGGATTGTCAATTTTCCTTCTTGAATTATAATTTTACCCATATAAACTTTATAATTAGTCAATTTTTTTTCTTGAACTTTAATTTTAGTTATGGCGTTAGACTTTACACATTTTAGCCCTAATCTTGAACTTTTATAAATAGCGAATTTCCCCTTAGTGCCAGACCCTAAAAAATTTCATCAATTTTTTTATCCATTTTGATCACGCGAACAACACATGACAACTGTATAGAGGCAGAAAATTGGATGAAATTTTAAAATCTAATGTTAGGAGAAATTGGCTACTTACAAAATTTTAAGGGTAAGCGACTAAAGTTGAAGTTCCGGGGGAATTGGCTGATTATAAAAGTTCAGAGGTTAATCGGTTAAAATTAAAATTCAAAGAGAAAAATGGCACTTCAATACAAGTTTAGATGACAAACCGACAAATACCTCTTGTTTTAATGATTGTACAGGAGATTTCAGTCTACCACTCTAGTCTCTATGCTAATACTCCATATAGGAATAAGGTTTTTATAGTCATAAAAATTTCTGGTTCCAACTTGGGAAAGTTATGAATAGAAATAAAACCCACATTGATAAGTTATAATTTTTCTAGGTGCTGTATAAAAAATCTCTCTTTTATGATGCAATAATTAACAACAAGTACAAAAAATATGCAATGTCGTAAATAAAAATTCAAAATGAAGTAAGCATTAAAGGATTTCATTGAGTTTAAACTTTATAAGTGAAGTAAGCATCAACAGATTTTCATTTTCTTTTCTTTTAATTTTTTGTGCAATTGAGCTTAAGGATATGATTAGATCAGCAAGAACTTGTAAGACAGAATTTGTAACCCACCTATAAAGATACATTAGATAGCATATTCTATTTTAGATTAATAATTCATTATGTTCAGTCCTATTCATCTCGCATTTTGACGCAACAAACAACACATTAAACTCAAGTATATTTTAATTAATCACAACCGATCCCAACGAACAGACTAAACAGGCGCTGATCGTTTCATGATCCAAGTCCAAGAGTCGGGCCCAAATAAAGGGTAAGGGTCGGGGTAGAAGGTGAGAAAAGTTGACTTTCTCATCCTCTACTCCTCTAATCTTGACCAGAGAGAAACTAACCCCAAGCCCAAATTCCAGATCCGATTTCTTCAGATTATAGTTGCTTCTCGGAGATTAAACCACGTCAATGTCCAACTTCCCACCGGAGCTACTGTTCGACATCCTATCACGGCTTCCGCCCAAGGATTTGATTCGATTCCTCTGCGTTTCCAAAGCTTGGAACGCCGTCATCCGCGACCACCACTTCATCAAAGCTCATCTTCAACGCTCCATACAAACCAATTCTTTCCGCACCATTTTACTCAGTTCATCATATTTCTTTTCATCGGCTTTCGACAGTAGTGAAACGTTCGGGCCGGTCGTCAAAATTGAGCAGCCGTTGAAATGCCCTGACGACTTTACTGAGATATTGGGCTGCTCAATTAATGGTGTGGTTTGCCTTCTCAACGGAATGCGTAAGGATCTTGCTTTGTGGAACCCGTCAATTCAAAAGTTCAAGAAGATTCCTCTCCCAACCTTTGAGATTGAGCAGCGGCCATCCTCATTCGGGGTGAACCCTCAATATGGATTCGGGTATGATTCTGCTAACCACGATTATAAAATTTTGGCAATATTTTATACCCTAAAATTCGGTTATGATTCAGGTGTGATCCCTCAACCTGTGATTTCTCCAGTCAGAATTTATAGCCTAAAATTCAACTCATGGAAAACGATCCCAAATTTTCCTTGCGATGGTTTCTATGTGCAGACGGGGGATGTGGTGTTTTTGAACGGTGCTATGAGTTGTTTGATGCGGAAATCAAGTGCAGATAAAAAACGATGCAAAATTCTTACCCTTGATCTTTCCAGTGAGAAGTATGTGGAGTTTGGCACCCCAGTGGGGGTTGAGGATGACAATTTTTTGATGGATTTGGAGGTCTTGGGAGGCTCTCTATGTATTTGTGTTCATCAGTTTTGCCCAAGATGTGATATTTGGATTATGAAGGAATACGGAGTTGCAAGATCTTGGACCTTGCTTTTTTCTATTGAGGATGGAGGCTACAGTTATTGCAAACCTTTGGTGTTCTCAAAGAACGGTGAAATGGTTCTTTTGAAGAAAGATGGGAAAACATTTGTTTGGTTTGATTTAAAGGGAAAAAATGGATACCCAGTTAATGTTTACGGTCTGCCACTTAGCTTTGATTCAGCCATTTGCGCGGGCAGCCTTTCTCTTATTGATGGTGATCCCGTGATTGGTGGGAGGCAGCAGTAGTCCTCTTCTACCTCTATTACCTGGGAAATTTCAAGCAGTGAAGGGTTTCTGACTTTCTAGAGGTAGTCAAAGCAACAAAACATGATCTTAATTTGGGTGGAAAGTCGTTAATTGGCTCGACGGGGGTGAATTGACAAGTATGTCAACTTATGCTTCTTCCTATATATGTACTAGGCTTATTGATCTTTTCATCTTTGTAGTCAATCGTTTTCTCTTTATGGTTACAGTATTAGTTAGTTTGGCTTTTTGCAGAGTTGTGTTCAAATCATGTCATTATAGTTCTCCTCTGTTGTATGTATGGTTGGTCTTCTTTTGGTGTATGAACAATTGACGATGTGCTGCAATTTTCTGCGTCCAGTAGGCCGCGTCCTTAGTCTTTGCGGTGATGTATGAGTAGTGAAATTGAAAACTCTTAGTTGTCTTAGACATAGCTTTGCCAAATC
>JAOTRO020113695.1:0-13618 GCA_028566515.2 Pyracantha coccinea | reverse complement strand
TTTACTTGAGTATTTACACACTCAAGGGGGAGTGTTGCAGTCCTATTAGAATAGGAATGTGATTGTGTAAATCCTAGAATATCTTGGAATATCTCTTATATTCCTATTAAGAGTAGATTACCTATTAAATGTTGTAATCCTAGAGGGTAAGGAATTGACCTTCCCTACTACTTTAAATAAAGGCACAATGGGGTGGAATAACACACCCACAATTACACATCTCTCTCTTCTCCTCTCTATGCCGCACCCTCTCTCTCTTTCTAGCCTCCATAATTGTTCAGTAAATTATGCCTACAACAATTATTAATATATTGTTAATATTGTAACTTTTTATTGATTTTCTACACAATCACCCAAAAATAAAAAATAAATAAAAATCTATATCCACCACTTTGGTGATGTAATGCGTTTGTTTGAATGTTGTTTGCTTTATATAGTGTGAGAATGTGAGTGAGATTTCATGCCCTCATAGTGACACCAGCAACCACAAAAAAAAAAAATGTTAAAACGCTTTCAATCGCTTGCGTAATGCCTTGCGGAGGAAGCTTCCCTTTTCTTTTTTTCTTTTCCACAAAAAAATAAAATAAAATTTGCGCACTCGATGTGTCCCTCCGCGCACGCAATGCTTATATTTGACCCTAGCAGCCAATTAATCAAAGAAAAATTAGAATACATAAATAATTAGGGGTGTGTATAAGCAGAAAAAAAGTGCAGGTATCATTTCCCTTTCCATAAGAAGCGAACTAGTGCTCAACTTGGTCCAAAACAGAAAAGCAGTGCTCAATTTTTTATTTTTTTTATTCGAGCAATATTCTAAATTGGAAGAATATTACCTAATGCCTAGCCATACTTTGCAGGATTGATTTTTCACTACCGTCTAGTGATATTCCTCTTCACTAGTAAGTGAGAGGTCTTAGGTTCGATTATTGCCAAAAACGAATTTGAACCACATTATTGCTAGTTCATTGTGAGGTTTAGCCCACTTCTCATCCCTTTAGTGTAAATAATATCGTTTGTTAAAAAAAAAAAGTGCAGTCAAATAATTTGGTATATAATACTATCAAAATGTTGATTACTACCTATCATATTATTTAAAATTTGTACTTCTAATTAACAATTTATGAAACTTTCCACCTTTGGCTACGACGTATGTTCTCCTCTACTCACTCACTTCACTTGCATATTCATGAAAAAGAAATTGTGGCATACATAGTTACGCGAAAAAGCTACCTGAGAGTGGAAGACTCAAGAAAACGGCATCAATGGAGTTGTCATAGTCATTCATCAAAACCACCTTTTGCCACCCTTGGCTGCTTTGAGCTTCATCACAAGTTCTTCGCGCTGAGCTTCTACCTCCGCGTATCTCAGGCTCATGTGCAAGTAGCGCTCGCAAATGTCTTTCAGTTCCGTCTCTAGAGATGACCTTGAGCGTTCATGTCTTTCTTCAGCTTTTGAATTTCGACGAGCATCTGCATGATTGTGTCGAGCCTCAGACAAGTACCTGCGGGGGTGATAGTATATATCTGTTAATTGACTTGTACATAATAGATTTACCGTAAGAAGACAAATGATACTTAATGTGTTTTGAAGGCCTAATGTGTTTCCTCTTACACTCACCTGTCAAGTTGAACTTTGTAAGTGTTATTTGCTTCCAATGCCTTAACAAGTTCATCTTCAAGCAACTTAATCTTTAAACCAAGTTCCTCAACGTCATTTGGACTTTCATCATGAAATTCGACTCCGTTATCATCCTGTAATGGCAGAGAGTAAAAGCATGAAAACAAAGTAGACGATTTGTAAAGTTACATGAAACTAAAAACATATATTCATATACACTATTATTATGCGTATGTCTTGTTGTACTAAGACAACATAAAGAAAATGAGAACATATTTTGGCATTGCAAGATCAGCTGTAGAAGCAAGATATAAAATGTCTAACCTCTCTTTGATGCTGGTTTCTATACGGATAATTCTGATCTGTTGCATTTCCTTGCACCTGACTATCCTTCAAAATTGGCTTCTTTCTAAAATCACGACAGTGAATGCTGTTCCTCACCATTTCATTCTGTTTAGAGAAAAATCAAAGAATGTCAGAAAGTAGTACCGTTACAGTCTTGACACCAACTGTTAATAAGCATATAACGAAAAAATGATACTTACTTTTGGGACCTTCATATCTTCACCAACAGGAATAACTCTGGTTCCACCTTTTGATGAGCTGGAAATTGGACTTCTACAATCCCTGTGTTTCTGTTTTTCTTCCCTTGTCACTTTCAATTCTTGTTCAAGGGCTTGAGACTTTCTTAGGAACTCACTTCTCTCATCCTCGAGTAGCTGTATTTCCAGCTGATACTGCTCGTTGGCTCTCCTGATCTGGTTGAGCTCATTCTTCAGCTCGGCATACTGTGCACACAAAGCCTCATTTGCAGTTAGATCACCTTCCATCTGCAGAAATTTTTCCTCCAAGAGAACTTTATTACGTTGGCAATCCTCCAAGTCAAATAAGGCCTTCTCCAATGTTGAGATCTTCTCATGGAATGAACTCTTCTCTGCCTTCAGATCTTCACATTCATCAGATATTGAATCCAATAACGCTTCCAATTTTTCTTTCTCGAACTTGGTTGCATCCAGCTCATTCTTGAAAGCCAAAACTTCCTCCTGACAACGAGTTAGTTTCTCAAATTGAACCTTCATATTGGTGGATTCTTCCACCACCTGTTGACGTTCATAATCAGAAACTGTAAGCTTTAGTTCAAGATCATTCACATTGGTCTTCAGTTTTGCCTCACTTGATTTGTAATTCTCCAACAACTTCAATAGCTTTTCATGGTCAGCTGTTGTTGACTTCTGATTTTGTTTATCAGCAAGCTCAGCGAATAGGCCTTGTAACTTCGCTTCAGATTCTGTTCTCATAATATTCAATTTATCCTCCGTCTGTATCGCTTTAGATTGAAACTCTTGGAGAGCAGATTGAAGCATTTCCTTCTCAGTTCGTAGTCTGGATGCTTCCTGGACATCATCTGAAGCTAGTCCTTCTCTTTCTTCATGAGTAGCAGCAAATTGCTCAGTAAGTCGTTCTACCTCTTCCTGAAGGCTCTCAACTTCAATTGTCTTCTCCAAATACATCTTGTTGAACAAACTTTCTTCCAATGTAAGTTTCTCCTTATATTTCATGTTTTCATCAAGAAGTGCATCTAATTCTGAATTCAGGCTCTCCTGTTTTGAGGTGACATTTTCCAGCATTAAAGAAAGATCTTTTTCCAGCACTTCAACTCTTTTGGAGCAATTTGTAAAGTTCTCCTGCGATTGATTCAACTTTGCCTCCAAGAGGGAACAGAGCTGATGCAACTCCAGCTTTTGCTTCCTCAACTCGTCATTTGAATTCTGAATAGAATTGCACTCCTCAATGAGGCTCTCAGCAGTAGCTTGTAGCTTCGGGTTTGCCCTTTTCAGAAATTCACATTCTTCTAGAGCTTCTGACCACTGCCTCTCTAAGTCCTTTAATTTCTGTTTCAGTTCAACTTTATCTGATTCCATCTCAATGTTTAATCTACTAATCTCATCTTGGAGACTCAGAGAATAAGATTGGGAATTCTCCAATTCTAACTGATTGGCCTCTTTTTCAGCTATCAAGCATCTTTGTTGAGCTTCAAGTGCAGAAATACGTGCTGACAACTGTATGTTTTCTTGTTCAAGCTCTGATAGATGAAGGTCCAGTTCACATTTATCAGCTTCTAGCTCCGAAGATTTCCTTTCAAGCACCTTATGTGTGGAAACATGGGAATTCACAATTCTGCTAAGCACCATTAATTCATTCCGCAAATCATTCAAACACTTAGAGCTGATATCGCTTTCCCTTAATACAACTTCCATGTGTTCCTCTAGCTCTATTTTTTCCTTCTGAAGGTTGGAAACCTCAGCTTGTAATTCATTTTGAACCCCTCTTAGAAGACCGATTTCTTCTTCTTTGGTTAGCAAGTTCACCTCAAACTTTTCTATCTCGAACGTCTTCTCTGTCAATTCTTTACCCAGCTCTTTTACTTTACTTTCTAGTTCCATTTTCAAGCTGTCAAGTACTTGAACTGAAGCATCATTATTATTTGTAATCTCCCCAAGCACTTTCTTGTTAAGCTTCTCCTCTGCATTCTGTAATTGGGGTTTATTTTCAGTCACTTTGGACTCAAAGCTGGTAAAAGAATCGACTAAAAGCTCACTGGCTGGAAGTTCAACAGGTGCGTATCCCACTGACGATTTTTTCTTCGCTGTCCTAAGCTTGAATAAGAGCTCTAAGTTTTCTTCCGTCAGCTCATTGCAATCTCTTTCTAGCTCGTTCACCTTTTCTTTCAAGTCCTCAATTTCACTGATCAGATCTGCTTCACTTCCACTCATGGTGATGGAATCAATTTCAGCAGAATGCCTTTCTTTGAGAGACTCGGACACCTTTGCTTTCAGTTTAATAATTTCTTGTTCCTTCAAAAGCAATTTACTTTTGTATTCTGTCTCAATATCCAAAAGGGAGTGTTCATTCAGACTCGATCCATTCTCTATCTCATGATTTTTCTCTTCCACGGTTTGTTCCAGCTGTTGCACCACGACTTGCAACTTGTTCTCTGATTCCTGCAATTGTTGCAGCTTAAGCTTTAAATTTCTGTTTTCCTCTGTAGTTAAATTGATCAAGTTTTCCATATCATCAAATGTTGACTGTACTTCTGAAAGATTCTCCAATTCCACTTTTTGTTTTTCAATTGTCTCTTCCAGCTCCTGGAGAACTGAAACCAGCTCAATATTTGATTCTTGACTTCTCTCCAACTGCAGGGACAAATTGGCTGCGGATTCTTTTTGAAAGTTCAATTCATCTTGGAATGCCTTCTCAATCTCGGGCGTTCCTCCATCCTGAGAAGTTAAATCCTCACTGGCTGTTTGTTTTACCATTGCATTCTCAAGCAACAAATGCAAGTGTTCAACTTCTTTCTTCAAGCCATCGCGTTCTGCATATGCTGCTGAAAGCTCCACATTCATATTTGCCTGCTTTTTGGACTGATCAGAGAACTCTGCCCTCAGTATATCCAAATCAAGCATTAGCTTCCTGGCGTTCCTTTCCCACATCTTAGCTTCCGCATGTAACTCTTCAATCGTAACTTCTGCCGCATCCAGAAGGTTTTTAGAAGAATCAGTGGTGATTAAAGAAGATTCTGTAAAATCTTTCCGGGAATTCTGAGACTGAATTCCTGAACCATTAATCCTGGAATTAAATGATGAATGGTTTGAAGGAGAACGAATATCAGCAGGAAAATTCCCATGAGTTGTACTAATTACGGAAGTGGTTGAATCTTGTCTTCCTATCAGGTGGTTGCCTTCAACACTAAGGTTGCTTCTCGTGGACATATTATCCCTTCTTATGGAGCCCTCTGCCGAGTCATAGCTGCGATGTGAACCCGATGCGGAGAAACTACTATCCTACAAGAAGTGAGGAAGGTTTATTAATTTCCATGGTAAGGATAGACCAGAGCCTGTTAACAAGCATTTTAATCCATCAGCTGGTTCTGCAGCACGCAAAACATAAAGCTAATATGGTCTAGATATTGGTCACTTCAGTAATAAAAAACTGAATGAAATTTCGATGAAATCGCCATTAGCTAAATCGATGTGTCAAGAAACTCAACATTCTTAAGTTTAAGATCATGCTCTGGATTGAATGAAGCAAACCCAATAAAGCCACCAAATGAAGCAGATAATGCTGTATCGTAATAGCATTATGAAAAGACATGATCGCTCAGTAAATGGGAAAGAAAAAGTATTAGGGGAAAGTGTAAACATACTCGACCCCCAGGCTCTCCGGGATTTGAGATCAAGCCAAAATCTTTTCTAGAGGAAGATCCAGCACTCCATACAACGGAGCTATTAGATCCATCTGACTTGCTGTCCGCATCATGACCATTTTCAATTACTTCTTCTGAATGATAGCTCGTCTCCTTTGACTCTTCATCTCTGAAAAAAGTGCAGAAAATCTTCACTATCAAGTAGAAAACTAAATATCTAAAGATTAATGCAAGCAATTGCATAATACTAACCTGAGCTTGTTTCTTGGTGTCAGGCAGTTAATTTCTACCTGCAAACAAGAAGGACAAGCAAACACTGCTGAAAAGGCAACTCCGAGGTGAATTTCTAGTGCAATGAGCGGGGAGAAAGAGATGTTGGGAAGAAAATAAGTACTCAAATGCATATATTCATGGAATCATGTTCTTATGTAAATAACTTCGATATGCACATGCATCCGTCCTTCTAGATGTACAATAACAGGCCATCCAACCAGTATCCTCCCTCATATTGCTAAATATGGTACAAAAGGAACTTTTCATACCAAACAATGAAAGTATCAAGCACACACATTCAGAAAAAGAGAAAAACCGACCATGTTTTAAGGCGATAAGCATCACTTTTTATTTTTTTAAGACGCGAGAAAAACATATTCAAGTATTTTCAACATAAGTAGATGGCAGAGACTGCTACGATTTGAGCGAATTAGGCATACTAGGTACATTTGAAAAAGAAGAAATGCATAGAAAAGGTACCTGTAAAATTGTCCCAAAACTGCACTTTTTCAAAGGAAGAGAAACTGGAGCAGAAGAGGTTGAACTTATGTAATCTGACATATTGACTGAAACCTCTCCAAGGATGCCGGATCTTGCCGAACCCTAGGATTATAAAATCCATTTAGAAATCAGCAATAAACATCAGAAAAACAAAAACTCTTATTCTGGAAATGAGTCACTGCAAGTACATAAACCAGATTCCTCATCGAGTCACAGAAACTAGGAAAATTGTCGAAAATAACATATTCTGGTATATATAATGAGCGAAAACAACAGTACCATGGAAATGACAAGCTTGATGAAATAATCTTCCATCTCCTTCGAAGACTCATCTTGGGAAATCCATATAGATTCGCAAAGAGTCTCAGTCCACTGACAGTTTCCGTTGCGCACCACTGCTTTGCTTGATTTAGCAATTGGTTTCCCAGTTTCTACAGACACAATTGATACAAACAGCTTGTCCCACCCTCTGGGAACCTGCAATCCCAAATATCATCAGCAAGCAAGCAAAAAAGTTACATCTATTTGTTGATAGAAATACATCAACAACTCCATCTACTCAAAGAACAAACCCATTCAACACAACACAATGATATAATTCTAGATATCATAAACACATAATTCCACATGATCAATACAGTCTAGCAACATAATTATCCCGTAATCGCATAATATGATGTCCATGATACAAATATAGAAATCGAACAAGATAATTTACTGTTAATCGAAAAATTCAACAGTTGTGCGAGTTTGGTCTGATCATTTTACACTTTCCAAATATAGACATTCACATAAACTTCCGGTCACTCTTCATAAATCTAGAATTGATACACAAATGCTACATTTTACGCTATATTAACAGTAAATTTAATCAAAATGCAAACAGTTAATTAGAAGGATTTAAATTAATACCTGGAGGGCCTTAAAGTGGGAGAACTTGAAATCCACCCTCTCCCCTGATTTAGCAGGCCTGTTCTTGTGTAACCTGAACATTTCTCTCTCTCTCTCTCTCTAGATTCTCTGTCCCTCTCCTTCTTGTTGGTGTTGCTGATAACTAATTGCTTTCTCTCTCCCTCTTAATCCGTTTTCTCTCTCACAACCACCATTACCAGCTAGAGAGAGAAAGCAAAGAACGTCTGACTGATCACTTTCGCTGAAGCGAGGGAACCAAAGTAGAGAGAGAGAGAGAGAATGCGTTAGCTAGCTGGTCATTGTTGCGAAAGTAGCTCTTTGTTTTCCTTCCCAACTTTTTGGCGTTTCTTCCATTTCTTATGGGGGGAGGGGGAGAGAGAGGGAGAGAGAGAGAGAGAGAGAGAGCGAGTAGACTCGAATTTCTGGGCCTGAAACTGAGAATCCGGAAACAGTTTTCTCGCGTTAATTGCATCTCGTACTTCAGTACTGTACAGACAATGACCCCCTCAGCCTCAAGTGTACGCTCTCAGTTCCTCTACTCGCGCTCTCTCTGCGACACGTGGGACATAGAAGTCAGCGATGCATTCGGGTTTTAGCGTGTCAGGCATTTATTGGCTGGAGAAGAATTATACTCTGGTTTTTGCAACGGCAAATGGGAACAAAAGTGCGAGTAATGGGGACTGAGAATTTGATATTTAATTTAACGGAGGATTTAGAGCTTCCAAGCCTGCCATGCTAATAGAAAATTAAGATTGATAAAGTTGACAGTTTTTTACAAGAATACTAGTAACGTGATGCGTTAGTATTATTTTACGTGTTATAACAAAAGCAAATAGAATAGTCGATACGTTTCCTATCAAGAGTATATTAATAAATAATAATAAAAAAATTTGTTAAAACTTGAGTGAGATAGCTTGTTCCGTGACTGTATTTTGTGTAGACCAAAATATAACTGTAATAAGTGAGGGTTGTGGGATTCCATCTCGACGCCATCGACGATCTTTCCCACATTTTGTTGTCCTCTTTTCGGTGGGCCCGATTATGTGAACAATGCTTTCACTTGTGCATATGAGAGGACCAACCCTCAGCGATTAGTATTCGGAAATTTGCTCATGGGTGGGCCCGACTATGACTGTCTCCAAACCAGGGGTGGGAAAATAAATTTCAAATTTTGGGTCCAATTCTTCTACAAATAGAGTATTTTGAGGGAGGGAAAAACAATTCTTTTGGATTGGCGTGGGTATTTGGGTTTGGGCGACAAAACCATGTCATATGGGCGACAACAGGGCCCCGCCTGTCTTTTTCCCTGCCCAGGATAATCCAGTGCGGCGCAACACATAATAAGACGGCAATTTGTGATTTTATGACCCTTTTCATTCTTCAACTGTCTCATCTCTTCGGTTACTTTTAGAATCCAACGGCTCAAATCTAATTAACTGATTTTAACGGTGATAAAAAAAATAATTCAACGATTCAAATTCAATTAAATGGTCAAAACAATATTATTAATTAATCTAAATCAAATTCAACATTAAAACTTTATAAATACCTATCCATTTGTGTGTAGATCCTAAAATATTCCTAACTCTCTTTTTTTGGAATTTGAACGTTTTTTTACATTAAAACGTTCGTAAAGAAAAAGATAGTTGTTACAAAAACTAACTTCAGAATTACGGTTCTGCCTGAACCACCAACCTCACTCTTTTGAGGGATTGGACATGAGTTCCATTGAAGCTATGAATAGTGGTTTTACGCTTATTGATGTTGTCTAGGATTCCTATCCTTTTGATTGCATCCTTAAAGAGGATGTTGACCCCATACCCATTGTCCACCAAGACACGACAGGCCATCGCATTGGAGATCTAAACCTTGATGACCAAGGCATCGTCGTGGGAGGAGTGGACATCATCCAAATCCCTATCCTAGGCTTTTTACATGCTGCCTTTCTTTTGTTTCTGGTCTTGCCTAAGTATTCTTGTTCTACATAGATGCAGTTGACATTGAGCACTAGGCTTCCACTGAACCTTGACTTTCACAGTGTCTGTGAGTTTTCCTAGACTCGTGATGTTTTGGAAGTGGGGTGGCAGCGCTTAGCTCATGAGTTCAGATCAGCAGTTCTTGCTGGGGTCTGAACAGGCGTCTCATCATGTGTTCTCAAAACTAGAGACGATGTCCTCAACTCAACTGCCTTCACCCACCTTTCGAGGTCGACAAGCTTTGTATGATCCTTAATTCGTGAATCCTTTTAAAGTTTATTGGCAGAAGAATAGATGGGCTTCATTTAACTAGTCAATTATATATATTTTTTTTTCAAACGATAGATTTTATTAGATTAGTTGTTAGATTAGCCACTGACAAGATTTGAACTCACGCCGTCATGCAAAAGCTCAACATCTTTCTACTATTGTAGTAAAGAACCACTTGCAACTAGTCAACTATATTGACTCACACCTAAATTCTAGGCCATAAAAGGAAAGTTAATAGAATTATATAATATAACGTAATTAGCTTAATTCAAATAAAGCACAGTTACTTTGCAAACACCATGTAACTAAATGACAGTTCAGACTTGCATATGTAGAAAATCATTTGTATGTATTTAAACCACCTAAGAATGCATGAAAATCTCTAAGTCTCACTTACCGTCCTAAACTTGAGATAGTGACTTAGTTATCGTAGAACTACGATTACGGGTTGGGGTTTGATCTTTAGCAACTTGAGTAGAACCAATTCTAATGTTACTGGTTCTGCTAACTCGTAGTATGATTCAGGTTGACGATAATTCCAACTGAGTGGATTTTATTTCCAGTTCACTTAGTAATGTAGATTGCCTCATAGCCCACACATTTCTTTTCAAGAATTGTAGTTGTGTTTTCAGTTATGAAGTGATTAAAACCCAAGCCTCATTTTTTGATTATTATTTATGCATTCATTATCACCTAGAGCCTCAAGGTCCAATGCCCATTTTTGATATTAATTATCCACCCCAAATCGCAAACTCAAGTTTTAAGCCCAATTTTGCTGTCATGGTTCATCTTTCCAATTAGTTGGTAAGAGATACAGAGTGTTATAAAGTGTGAAAAACTTTTGATGGTGAACAATGTGAGACAATGAGTTAGATTGTGATTTCTACTCAAAAACTCCAATAAAACACTGTATGTTGGAGGCCTCCAACAGTGCCATGCCTATTTTCATACTTTCTTTCAAGCCTCTCCTTGGCACTGAGACGGAAATAAACACTTGGGACAAATCACATGCGGACATAATTCGAACTCTGTTTTTTGTCACCAACATCTTTAGCTGTTAGGTTTAATATTCACAACTATTAAATCTTCTACCTTCGACCTCAGCTATTCATTTGTCGTACCACTTAGTGCTACATACACTAATGAAAGCTTGCTGATTTGAAAAAAAAAATCGGTGAAAGTTTGGATTGAATTGTCTAACCCCACATGTTTTACAAGTCCAAATCTTAATCAAAAGAAGCACAACAAAGTTGAATCTAAGCCAAAAGAAGCTTCACTTTTGGAATTCTAAGACGGTATAGAAATAATTCATGTAGAATGATCTGAAATGAGAGAGAGAAGCCAGCAGAGAGACCGAGCTGCCGGAGTTCATCTTCAGTCCTATTCTTGCACTTCGCCCTATAGATGGTCATCACGAATATGTCGTTTTCTAGGAGCGCACGGGTCCGATGACTTTCGTCTGATTTCTCCGGCAACACCGGCTCACAAGCTATCAGCTTCCCTCCTACCGGAAGTGCTTTGTAACGGTTCTCCATTATCAGCTTGCATTTGTTATCCGTCCACGTTGATAAAACCCACTGCCAAGTTATAACATGTATTATGTTAATTAATCAAGGCAATCAAGCATAATTAGTGCACATGTTTGAGCAAATTAGTACAGAAATTTGAGTTCCTGATTCGACATGCTAGCTAGCTTTTTGGAATCAAGAGCTACTGAAGTGAAGGTAAGAAATTTTACTTTGGTTCCAAGTTTCCAACTTGTTGAGGATTTTCCACAAACCCACTAACATTTTTGCTTTTGAATTTTGGACCATAAATAAACTTACAAAAAAAAAATATTAGTAGTGTGCATTTGAGATTACTTTTATAAGAGCTAAAAGTGTTTTCTAAACTACAAGCACTTTCTTAATGTGCTTGACATTAAAATACAAAAGCACTTGTACATCGTTAAAGCCCTTCTAGGCTGTAAAAACATTGTAGAGAAATACCTACGAAGTGCTTCTTTACAAGTGATTCTCTATAAAACGCTTGATTTTCAAATAAATTTTTACATCTTTACGTTAAAAGTACTTCTAACATAAACACTTGTAAAAGAGTCTCATACAAGCCCGATTACTAGTTAAACCTATGACTAGCATGTAATCCTTCCAATCAAAAACTCTATTCCAAACACACCAATATATAGTAGAGTTATCAATTCATCAAGTAAGGGGTAGTATATATGCAACTGTTTTTTAATGAACCCATGCCAAACAATTGAAATATCGGCTCAGTTTTAGAAATTTGTAACTCTAAATGTGCGTTTGTTATATAGAATTAATTTGGCTGGGACTAACATAAGAAATAAATTGACTTGGTCTGGACTATAAGCATTTAGAATATAGAGTATGAATGGACTCATTCATGCATCTAAATACGGTTAAACAAGTCACCACTCATAAAATTTGAGTTCAAACATGGACAGCAATGATATTGATGTTCTAGCTGACTTGATTTTAAAAAGCACATACATTCTATTAATCATACTTTTTTTTTAAAATAAAAAAATAGAAAACTATTTTTCATACTCTAAAAATTTAATCTTGCATTTATTATAAAAACGTTTTTGTGTTTAAATATACAAATTTTAAAATGCACAATTAATCTTTCAAAATGTCAATTACAGTTCTCAACATATATTTCTTTAAAAGGAGTTTGCACGAACCTTCATGAAAATAGCATCACCACTAGGAACTGACTTGAACATGTCACCACCAACATGACTCACTCCTGCACGACAAACCATTAACATATTACTCGTATAAAAAAAAATATAATTATAATTTACCATTTTTCATCACTAATACATAAAATTTAACGCACCTCATAATTAACAAAAATTTGTTCGGCTCCGATGTATTTTATAGATTAAGTTTTTTGTTCGTTAAATGTTTGTCAGTTTATCGTTAATCAAAATCTGACAGCCAAAATTTTCAATATATAAAATTATTAGGGTAAATCTCAGTTTACTACTCAAGTTTCGTGATTTTCAACATTTAGTACATGAAATTTTTTTTTTGTCTTAGAGTCATACCTAAAGTGTTAATTTTGGGACAGTCTCATACATCCTTTAGTTTGGCTGTTAAGTCTCCCGTTAACTGATGACGTGACGCGCCATGTGGACGATGACTGGACACCATGTGTCATTAAAAAAATTTTAAAATTTTAAAATATTAAAATAATTAATTTAATAAAAGTATTAAAAAACAAAAACAGAACCCCTTCGTCATCATCTTGCCCCCTCCACCCAAGCCTCCGCTGCCACGAGACATCATGATCCGCTAGGGGTGGTCCGATAACCTCGAGTTCGAGACGATTACCCTTTGATTTCCATGGACACCGAATTTTTAGGCGTCGTGGTCCAACCCGACTCTAACGATCCCAATTTCTACCAGCGCGAGCCCGCCGCACACTACCTCATGCCCAAGGCCAACATCGATGGCCTCAATCTAATCCAGGTTGGCCTCACCCTCTCGAACGATAGCACTTACCTCATTAACTTGATTTTGCCGTGTATGTTCTCTTCCTCCAACTCCTTCGTATTGTTGTGCATTCAAGGCTTGATTCGCTATTAAGATCTTTGTAGCAACTGGTTTTTTGTCAACCAAAGCACCTTCTGCTGAAGCATCAAGCATTTGTCTCTCAAAGTGGAAGTAGTCCTTCATGGAAATATGGAATTAAAAGCTCCTCCTTCATTTGATGTTGTGGACAAGATGCAACTAAAGACTTGAAACGCTCATAATATGCTAGAAAGGATTCTCCTGGGCCTTGTTGAATTCCACTAATTCTCTTCCTCAAAAGAATGACTCTTGAAGTTGGGAAGAAT
>JAOTRO020113540.1:0-13621 GCA_028566515.2 Pyracantha coccinea | reverse complement strand
TGTAACAAATTAATTACATACATTAAGTAATATAAATATATAAAATTTAAAGGAAAAACAATTAAAAGGTAGGATACTTACCGACAACTGTGCGCGCACCTTCGTCCTCACCTCATCTGGCATTTTCTTCCAAGACTTCCATTGCATCGGGGAATAGGTCCGAACGATGTGACCAATGTCGTGGGCCAATGCGCTATGCTGCTTCGTCGTTGGTGCAGCCCGATGCCAGTCGTTGTATCAGATTGTGATACATCCATTGGTCACCTGTGTGACCTTTGCCGTCTTCAACTAGCATCAAGGTCCCATCGGTATTTTTCTTTGCTGAAAAAAAAAAAATCAATTAAACACAGCAAATTAAACCGAAATTTCAGCATAACCTCCCTTAAAGTTATAACAATTCCTAAACCCTGGACAATGTAATGAATAATATATGATATCCAACAACAATCACAACAGTTGAATGCTTCAGTAGTGGATGCCAAGTAAAATATTACATAGTGTATATCTCGTTTGTAATCTATTCAAAATCAAAAGCCAATTAAAAATTTTAATCGCGTGGGGAACATTTAACTTCCATATTCTATTTAGTAACTCAGTTTTTAAGTTATTTGTTGTTACATTATTTTGAATTCAAGTCGCAGGTTTAATAGTAAATCGACCATTGGCATTCGTGCTCCAACAAAAAGAATCATTTATATCAAACACTGATAACAGAATACAACAAATTTTATCAGCAATATAAATATTGACAAACTTTAGCATAAGAGATTTATTCAAGTAGTTATTGGAAATAAAATGACAAACTTTCAGGTTGCAAAGCTTAATTGATCTTCCTGTATGAGATGGAACGGTCTATATGGAGAAATCACCAAGGCACTATAAAAAATTCAGTTCTCAGCGTTTATCGCATGTTTACCTTGTTGGGACCCTGAGGCGTGAGTAGTGGATGCCAATGTGTCGGGCATGCGGGGGTGGCGGTGACCACGCCTGGGGCTAACAAGTTACGCCACTGAAGAGGCTGATAGCGTGAGCACCTGAGGACCCCGAGACCAACCCAATCAACCGAATTAACCAGCCTATGGTCCATTCCTGTTGGACCAGTGGCGGCTGAAGTAGGAGGCAGGGGAATCGAACGGGTTGCATTCGACACCTCCTTACAAATTCTAATTAGATGTGACATCTACACAATGAAAAGATAATAAATTGCTCTCTGGACTGTTGGTTGTACAAGCAGCCAGTCATAATCCTTCTAAAACTTCTATAGTATTTATCAGATTAATCATATAAGCTTCTCCCATTTATATTAGAAACTTTAAAAAATAATAAATAAAAAGAATCAAGGACATAAGAAAATTTCTAGTTCTATTGGAAATTTGTACAATAAAGTTTTGTGTTAAAGAAGAAAAGCAGTGTATCGATTATGAAAAAAAGCAGGCACATAGGATTTAACCCACAAAAGCCTACTTACTCGATGCATCCAAGTAAATCAACCTTTTATACCTTAAGGAGGTTTTCAGGGGAAATGCTTTCACAAGATTTTGAAACCTAGCATCATAGTTGTTTGAATTAAAATCAAGCAATTACAACAGTAAAAGAAAGCAGACTAAACCATCAACTCATTAAATTAAAATCAGCATAGTAGTTTGTATCTTAGCATAAGAAAGATGGAATGTCAGATGGCCTTTCGGCAAGGACTATATTAACTGGAAAATAGCCAACTCAAAAGACCATATTAACTGGAAAATCGCCAACAAAAAATTGCAAGGACTTCCCTTTATTCTTAGTGTAGATAAGTATGCTTCATGTATGACAATAAGTTGGATAAAGTTGATATAAATGTGATGGATGCTTTGATTACAATTCTAGTTCTGAAGCCTCAAGATGAAATTCGTATATAAATGGGAGAGTTCCACTTAAGTAGACACACCTAATAAACACAAGTGAGAAAGAAGAAACCTCACTTTATCCTTTTTATCTTTTTTTTGTTAGGGCAAAATGTGTATAACACCGTTGGGTGTGACCATATAACAAATGATGAGGAATAAGGCAACACGAAACTTTATTAAAGAAAGCAACACGAAACTTTATTAAAGAAAGCAACACGAATATGAACATGTATTTCATCCTTGTGTTCAATCAATTAGTAGTATTCTTTGCCCAAGTGTTCAATCAGTTAAACTGAAAATATAACAATGCACGGATATGACAGCTTGTAAAACATGTATTTCATCCTTCTTGATAGGATAGCAAACCTTATTAAAGAAAGCAATTGCAATAAGAATTAGTTCGGAATCAAATCAACACAATACAAAGATAGCATCCTTATCTTTACCCCAATATACCTAAACACTAAGGCATCCCTCTATAATTATAGTGCATAACGTAGTGGGACTCCGTACATGTTTGTACAATTCATACCTAAATGAACAGAACGACTCAATCACTAGTGAAAAAATCATAACCATGGAAGAGCTTTGACCATGCTTAATAGTAGTAACATCTACTATATTGATTTCACACTTGATGACAGGCTCGAACTTTAACTCTTCCAATCAACATTTACATTTCCAACGACCGACATCAAGAATTTTAACACAACTTATGCTTATTTACAATTTCAAAATCCTTTAGTAAGTTAGATAGTGCTTGAACCATAAAAATCATTGAATTGTACAACAAACATCACCAATGTCCACCTCAAAACAGGCAAGTTGAACTGTAGCTCAAATATAACAATGTTACCGATGTTATCTTCATCCAATCTCCACTTTACTTGACAGACACAAAAATTATTCTATCCCAAACTATTGTCGAGAAGACAAAATTTAAAAGAAAACTGAAATAAACCCATTGAATGCACATAATTCAAGATGAACCAAGGTGGAAAATAAAAGTGTAGTTAAATAGATTCAACTGTTTTGCAAAAAACAACTCAACAACAGATTGCAGTCAAAGAAAAATTAGTACCCTTCTCAGACCAACTGCTAATGTTGACATTTTTAACATGACTAGAAAAGCAATTAAGTATTTCATCTTGTTGCTTTGTAGTTAATATTCACATGATAAGAGCTTCTGTCATCCTTCTATACAATCAGATTCCAGAGATGTTCCCTAATTTTCCCTTGACTGCATGTTCATATATATGTGGTTTCCTAGGCCTTACTAAAGCATGTCGTTGATAACTAATTAAATTGTTGAAGGTATTCAAACCATATACTTGTCACACCCACTTTCGATAGTAACAGAGCATAGCTCTTCAACAAGCACAACCCATTAATTTAAATTTCCAAACAACAAAGTGTAGCTCTTCAACAAGTAGATGTTATAAATGGCACTGACTTTATAATACTACCCTTTCCCTCCTACCATGAATTTGCAGTTGACGGATTATGTGTATAAACATCAATTATAAAAATCAAAGCATATTAGAACCCATATTCAAAGCATTAGATTTCGAGCAACCACAAATCAATTAATTATAAAAATCGAAGGACATTAGAACCCTAAGTCTTAAATTTACTAGAGTCAAGTAAATTGAAAATTACCTAAGAGAGAGAGGGTTGTCGTTGGAAGATAAAGTGCAAGGGAGAGCTGAGGGAGATAGCTGTCAGAGGGAGAGGGTTTACAGAGAGGAAGAGGTGAGGGGAAAGTGTTCGTGATTTCAATTTAATCCCGAGGTTCTTGGGTGATGAACAGAAGATATCCGTCGCGCAAAAAATTCAAATTTTCATGAAATTATTTTCGTGCCCACCAGAAAGTCAAAATTTCCAACTCCTTGTGCGACGAAAGGGAAATTAATCGTCGCACAATGAGCTGAAAATATCCCTATTCATCCTTAAACCCCTCTGTATGCCCATTCTTTCCAAATCAAGACGAGCTTTGATCGTGTCCTTTGTCTTGCCCTCAATATCTAGAATGGTGCCCACCAATGTGTCAAATACATTTTTCTCAACATGCATAACGTCGAGGTTATGTCTCAATTTTCGTTTCGACCAATACAGGAGCTCAAAAAACAGACTTGTACGTCCAGTTCATATGTGTAGAAGGTTTGCTCCTACTCACTATTTTCCAGAACGGAGTGAAATCTAAACGATTTAGCTGTTCCAAAATCTGATCATCGGACCATTCTCTAGGTCTGAGGCGATGCTTTGTTTATCCGTCGAACTCTTTATCCTTTTCCTGCCACTCGTGGTCTCATGGCAACCATCTTCGATGACAAAGGTAACAAATTTTGCCGGCATGCCGACCATATGTTAGATCATCCTTGCATAAAGGACATGCCATATAACCCCTGAACGACATATTATATGCCCAATTCTTACACTAGAATATTTCTTGCTATCTTTTGTCGCCATGTCGATTGAATCCAATATTTTGCACCTTTATTTCGTCTTTTCCAAAATTTTAAATATTTTATTTTCTTTATATTTCATTGTAAGAATTGACCAATATCTTGTCCTACATCAATCTGTAATCATTCATGTATCCTACCAAGGCATGAATGACAAACACAATTTATAGCAGCAATATCAACATATGAAGACTAGTTAAGAAAGTAATAACACATATGATTTGTGTCCGGAAAAACCCCTAACTGTGTTATAAAACCCTGGAGTCCCCCGGTCCACTATTGAAAATAAAGATTCATGCAAAGTATACTATAGAAGCTCAAATTCCTATAACTAATCTAAGGAACAGTTTCTACCTTTATACAACCTTCAATCACATTAAATGCATATATGAGTTCAGTCTTCACAATATTAGCAGCTTCAATCGTTCAACTCATCATCTTGTGGAACCAAAATCAATCAATGAACTACGCGTGGCACCGAAATTAATCAATGAACCATGCATATGATATGAAGATATGAACTGCAAGTTTTGGATTCAAAATAACAAAGCCAATTTCTTCAAATAAACATTTAGAGTGAAGAAACTAGATGAGAATCCACTCTTAAAAATCTATATGAAGATTTAAAGTGTGTTTGCGACCTAAAGTTTATGCAAGCTTTTTCATGAAATTTTTTTGCGAGTTTTCGAATTAAAAAAAATGTGTGCTTGCCAAAACATAAGCAGCCAGGGGTTTCCAAGAGTAAAACCAGATAGGAGGTCACGCCAAAAAATACTGTACGTTTTTTTTATAATGTTTCAACCTTAAGGGTGCGTTAGTTGTACTGAACTATCTCAGACTGGATTAGCTTTAGGGACTAAGCTGGACTGGCTTGGACTAGACTAAGCTAGACTATCTTAGTGAAACGTTTGATTCAGTATCGGACTAACAAACTGAATAATTATTTTCTATTCTTTTTTTCCATTTTCTTTTTCTTTTTCTTTTTCCTTTTCCTTTTTTTGGAACACTCTTCCCTCTCCTTTCTCTCAGTTTTCATTGCATGAACACTTTCTCCCTCTATTGAAAATAGGTTAGCTTTTCAGAAATCTCTCTCTCTGGGATTTGCAATTAGCGATTCGAATCTGGGTTTCATAATTTGAAGATTAGGTTTGCACTTCCACCGAATTTGGTTTTTTTTATTCTATCGAATTTGTGTAGATGTGCAGAAGACTAAGATGAAGCAGTGGTTGTAGATGGAAGTGGACATCGGCCATGGTTGTTCGTCGGCCAAGTTCTCTGTCTTTGTTTACCGGCGAGGGCCCAGGCATACTCGATGGTGAACGGACGACAACGAGAGCATAGAGAGCAGAGAGGAGAGAAAGAGCGCGACTTGATTCTGGGTTCTTCGAGATTCAAAATGAGCAGACGAAGAGTTGGAGATTCTGGGTTCTCCGCGATTCGAAACGAACGAACGAAGAGATGGTGATTTTGGGTTCTCCGCGATTCGAAACGAGTGGACGAAGAGTTGGCAATTCTGGGTTCTCCACAATTTGAAACGAGATGACTTGATTCTAGATTCTAGTTTCTCTGGGGTTCTGGGTTGGCGGGTGTAGGCGATGTTGGCAAAGCAAGCAGACGAGGTCTTAGCAATCGCATGGTATTCGGGGGGTCTCCCTAAGACCTCCTAGTGAAGGAGATAGTCCACGCAAGTCCTGCTTTATCCCATTAAACTTAGTTTGTGTAAGTAACAAACACGGAACTACACTAACGTATAGTCCAGTACAGTCCAGGAAGAGTTAACGAGCCCAAACAAACGCACCCTAAAAACACTGCAGACAAGGTATAGTCCAGTACACTTGTGAAATACAAATTCAATCTAAAAAAAATCAAGGGTGAGAAACTCACTTTGGTATGAAAGGAATCAGACAAGGTCAAATCAATTTTCTTAAAATGTACTAGACTCACGTGCAAACCGGATGCATATAAGCTAGTCAGAATGCATATAAACTAGTCAATGCATAGGAATTGACTAGGCAAATACATTTAAAACTTTAATCGGGAAATGTAAATGCGTGAATCAAATCTGCCAGTTAAGCTACAACTTGTGATCATCGCACTTCAATTTGAACTATTCAGATTGTAAGATCACTAAGCACTAAATCAACCAACCTTATTGAGCTCTGAGCTTGAGTGATTTAGAAATACATGAAGATTACAATGTTTGATAAGAATAGCCAAACAAGTTTTAAGTCTAGACTTTACAAGGAGACTTCTTCCCCCGTATGGACATGATAACATCAGTTTAGTAGTTTCCTTAAAATACTAAATATGCAGTAATGTGGTGACAACATATCTCTATGTAAAAAGATAATAAAAGATGAAATTTTTGTGAAAAGTTAAATTAATTTGGTTCCAATTTGTTGGAAGGGAGAAAAATTTAAACATTAGATGCAAATTGTAACAATGAACTGATAATGGCAGCAGGAAAAACTTAAAATATTAGATCCAACAATGATGCAAATTTGTTGACATTATGATTATAAGGTCTAAACAACTCACAATCAAATGGATGCTTGAAGCTCTCCCAAGTGGTTCTCGAGCTTGTATCAATAATCACATCGTCATGATGCACTCTTCCGAAATCAGGCACAACCGCAACAATACTCATTCCCCTAGCTCTGCGCTTCTTTTTCCTCATCGACATACTGCCCAGAAGTACTACTCCTCCAGAGAGCGGAGCATCTGCATCAACAAGAACATTAACATTCCTCTTCCAGCCTCTATTCTTTTCCGCCTTGTTTGTTTCTGTAGCCACTTCGTCACCAAGAACAATATTCGCAAGAGAGAATATTGCTCCTAGTGATGAAGAGATTGCTGAAACAAGGCGAGGAAGAAGAGAGGGTGGAAATGGAAGCGGCAAAACAAGTCTTAGACTCAATTATATGCACTATGAGAATTGAGCGAGCACACAAGGTAAATGACTTGAATATTTGGTATTTTTATTCATGTTAGCTTTCACCTTATTGTGTTATATAGGTAGGTTGCGATTCATTCTCTTTCCGCAGGGTACGATGGTATTTCACTAGTTTTACCACGGTGAATAAAGATCGGACTAAAGAAAATTTCAAAAGATGGGAGGGCCACATTATGTTATGATAAAACCGAATCAGTGCACTTTGAGTTCATAAGAAAAAAAAAGTAACTGAAAAATTAAAATTTGACGCCATTATGCTTCAATATGACCCAATATGAGCGTTTTGAGTTTATAAGAAAAAAGAGTAATTGAAAAATTGAAGCACGAGAAAATTATTTTTTGATAAGACTGAATATGTGTGTTTTGAGTTCATAAGGAAACAAAATAACTGAGAAGGTGGGAGAACATTATGTTTTGATTAGACCAAATATATGGGATTTGAGTTCATTAGGACAAACAGTAATTGAAAAATTAAAATTCAAGACCATTATGTTTCAATAAGACTGAATATGTGTGTTTTGTGTTCTTAAGAAAAAAAGTAATTAAAAAATAAAGTCTCAGACTTAATTTTAATAAGACCAAATATGTGTGTTTAACAAAAAATAGTAACTGAAAAATTCAAGTGTAAGGCTATTATTTTTCAATAAGATCGATTCTGTTTGTGTTTGGGTTAATATTTGGACTTTGGACTTAAAGGAAGGAAGGCCCAAAAGAACTAAAATGAAGAGACTTGCCCGAGGCCCAGCACCAAGCCCAACCATCCATCTCGAGATAATATGACGGCTCATCATTAAATGCAAAGGCTATATGCTTACAAGAGAAGTGACAACCGGTGGAAATCAACATACTCTTAGCCCAAAAGCACTTTCTAATGGCAGAACATGTAAAAAAGATGATAACTCACTAAAGTGATTTTGAGCAAAGCCTGCAAACAGCCAAGACAAAATGCCTAGAAAAGGGAAGACGGGGCCCGGAGATAAGGACACTCAACCAATCAAACAAACAAGCATACAAACTCTGCTCTCAAGCCTGTTCGTACATTACAAACCTCTTTTTAGCAATAGTTCCCTTAGAAAAACATCTTTTGTCTAGTGTAAAAGCTCTACTACCTTCCGTAAAAGCTGTAGTATCGATTCCCTCACGTAAACTTGTTTGCCATCCGCCTCTTTTCTTAGCCCATAACCCTCTGTAACCATAAAGAGAAGAGAACGCAAGACGTTCCACCTTGCCCGACAAGGTGAAATCTTGCCGACTTTTTTTGTCTTGTCTTTCAATTAATAGATCTGGTAGTATGATGTATTCTCCAGTTTATATTCAAGTCATTTCCAGTCATTTGGTGATTAAGGTACCAATGGTTCACTTAGTGGTTTTACTGTCATGAACGACTAAACGGGAATCAAACCGAAGACTTAGTCAGATGTGAACTTCCATCCTTTAAAGCATACAAGATAATGAACTAAAAGTCATTGATCTCAATGCACAGAAAAGAACTTAATGTAGACTTAACCTATCTATGACAATCCTTTGAGAACGAAAAGTCAGAATAACTTGGGGCGCAAGTAATCAGCTTAAACATACTTGTTCTACATCTGCCATACTGAGATGGTAGTGGCACGCCTTAGCACTTAGTTAGTTTTGATTGCGAGCCCCAAGGCCTACACCTAAGGCCCCACAAAGGCACATTTCAGAACTAACTCTGTCCTCCTCTTGCAGCCTTTCAACAAGCAGGAGCCCGACAACCAAACCAAAGTGCCAACTCCTTTGAGAGCTGTGTGCTTAAGCCAGGGACCCTCTCCCACGAGATTTCCCACCCGAACATAATTTTGGCATGCCCAGTGAGATCATAAGTTTTATATGCCAAGAAGACGAAGGAAAGAGCAAGTGGTGCTAAACACTTTAAAAATAGTGAAGGGAAAACGTTTAATCATAATCAAGGCCAATATTAATGGCCTAATTATTATTAAAGTAACTTTGTTTGGACTAAAAATGAGTATTGGGCTCAACGAAGGCTTAATTCTTTGAACGACACTTAGTTTGTGTTTGGGCAAAAATTTCCCTTGCACAGCTCCTCGAGGGTGTTGGCACTTGGTTGGTTGTCGGGCGAGTTCTTGCTGCTGGGTGTGCTGTAAGAAAGATTACGGTTAGTTTGAAAGATGCCTTTGTGGCGCCTTTGGTGTAGGCCTTCAGGCTCACAATCAAAACTAACAAGGATGCAGGGCGTGCAACTGTTATCTCAGCATAACAGATTGTTGATTCGAAGCGAGTTAAGTTGGTTACTTGTGACTCAAGTTACTTAGACTTCTTATTTATCAAAGGATTGTCATACATGGGTTAAGTCTACATTAAGTTCTTTTTCTTGCCTTGTGACTAAGGACTTTTACTTATAATTTGTATGTCCAAGAGAAGGGAGTCCAGAGCCATTGTAAACATTTAATTGATTATTAGTTAAACACTTATAGAAGTGAAGTTGATTAACTTAGTCCGATTTGTTCATAAATAGAACTTTAAAGCAAAAAGCAGTTAATAGCAAGTTAAAACACAACAAAATATGCATTAAATGACAAATCTATAACATGTATTAACAAACATATGGAAGTCGGGCAAGATTTAAACTTGTCAGGCAAGGTCAAACTTCTTGCAACCACTTCTCTTTGAGTTTGTAGAAGTTGTGGGTACTAGAGAATAGAAATATAGGTAGGAAATATAAACAATGTTGGTTTCCTAAAGGGAATCGATACTACAAAACTAAGGGAAAGTACCAGAGCTTCTAAACTTTGACAAGAGGGTAGCTTTCTATGGGTAAACTATGGTCGAAAGAGACTGGATCTAGACAGGATTCAGCTTTCTGGGCGCCAACTAGCTTGAGAGCAGAGTTTGTATGTCTTTTGTTTGATTGGTTAAGTGTTGTCTCTTGTGCTTTTCTTGGCTTTTATAGGCAATGTAGCCCGACCGCTTTAGCTTCATTTTTGGCTGATGGCTCTCGAAAGGCAGTGAGTTATCATCTATTTACTTGAAATGCCACTAGAAAGTTCTTTTTGGCTGATAGTGAGTTGGTCTCTGTCATTTGTCACTTCAATCATAGGCACATGGCCTATGCCTTGGTTGAAAAAGGCTTCAGTTTGCTTCAAGCTTCATTGCTGAGCTTCAGGCAAATTTGACTTGTTTTAGCTCCTTTAGGCTTCCTCTAATACTTAAGGCCAATGTTAAATATTAATCCAAACAGTGCCCCATTTAATCATTGTTATGTCTGCTAATCGAGACATTAATAATGTTTAAACACCAGCCATATGGTTTAACTCGGGATTTGTGCCATTTAAACAACCATTTTCTAATAAATTGTTGCACTGACCCATAATTTCCAACGTTAATTAACTCCCTACTATATAAGCTCCATTTAAATCTCTTGGCCAAATACCTTTAGCAATCCTTATTCTACGAGTTTCCAGAATTCCCAGATTTTCCAGAACTCCCTTGCCTTTGCAATTTTTCCTTGCTTTCTTCTAAAAACTAACTATGGCACCTAAAACTCGTCTTGCATACGAATCTGGCGAAGGGATCGTGAACTTGAGCCATCAACTCAATGGCCTTTCATTGCCCTCGGGCTGGTCTAAATTCCTTAATTTTCTTCTATGAAGGGGGTGTTCACTCTCTAGGATCGGCCTGGACTAGCCGAGTCCCAATTCTGGTGGAGAACAACATGCTCTTTGCTAACTGGTTTACCCCGAGCCCCTACTCCACCAATGCTAGCATTTCAACCTCCAAATGGTCTAATCATCGAATATGGCTTCCCATTAATGAAGGATGAGGCATGGTCGTAATGGGTGGACGAGCTTGAGCCAATTTGGAAGCAAAAATGGATGGCCAATGGAATTTATTAGCTCATCATTATCTCCAAGGTCACGGTCATTGGCAAGGCCAAGCTTCTGACCAGAGCTCTTCTTTTTTTGGAACAATGGGACCAACACATTTGATTTCAGAATGGATCCCATGCCTCCCACGGTCCTTGACATGGCTCAAGTCTTCGGGCTAAAGCCCTCGGGCAGGTGCATGGACATCACCCACGAATGGTCTTCACCTTCTTGCTCAATCGGTGAAAGCTCGGTCGCTTCCGAGTACATTACTCTCCTAGAGTATACTTCATCCACCATCAAGAGCTATGAGATGTCCTTCGTGGGCTTCATCCCATTCGCAAAGAAAACCTTTAGCCCACCCTTCTTCACTGCAGATAGGGCTTAGAAGCACATGTACTTCCTCCTGTATTGGTTGACCAAACATGTGTTCCCCAACAAATCCAAATGAGTGAAGCTGGAGTGGATCCCACTAGTGGAGCTCTTCATTCTTTCGATGATGTGGCCACGGGGCCCTTCCTGTTCGCACACCTTTACCAACTTTTGTTCGAGATGACTTGAGGCGAGCCATTCGAGACTAACCTCAATAGGCTAACCTGAATGGTCTAATTATGGCTACAATAGTATTTCCTCAGGTTTCAGGTGCCTAACTTGGAGTTCCCTGAAGTAGTGGCTCCAGCCTAAATCTTGGCTGAGGCGTTTCCTACCAACCATTCAACCCTCGCCTGCCTATACTTCTTTAGAATCTGTCAAACTCAGGCAGACTTAGAGTGAGATGCGTCTGTGCTAAAGAGGTAACCATAGTTTTTAGACCAGATCTTCTAGGATGCTTTTGGGGAGGAAGCCATCATCACATGCAAGGAGAAATTCATAAGCTGCATCCAGCAATGAGACCTAGCTGGGGGAGTGAGAATTGACCGAGTTGGGTAAGAAGCAGGCTGAAAGTCTATCACCCTAACTTTTATGTAGACAACTAGGATTTAGGCAGGCGATCCCAGTGCCTTACTTCAATTCCATGCATCGTGAAACCATCTTTTGCCTTCGTTTTCTTGCTGATGTGACATTTCAAACAGCTCGGCTTAGCCAAGAAGTAATAAGTCACATCATCTATAAGCCCGTGGCTCAAAATTTTGAATGCACCCCTCTATTTGCCACTTGGTGAGAAGACAAGTTGTCGAAGAAGTATGATGGAGATCTCATGGAGGCCGACGATTGGCTTTTCGAGCAACTCTTCTTCAAATCCTACCCCAATAAGGATGAGCTCGAGAATTGGAAGGAGATGATTAACCACAAGAACCAGCTTCTTCTTATAGGTATCCTCCACTGCTTCTGTTTTACTTCTCTTCATGATACCTCAATAGTCTGTTGATCATTGATTCTTATTTTGGTTTTGTAGCCCAAGGCAACACTGAGGAAGTGGATGTCGGGCCAGAAATAGAAGTTGCAGATGCTCTGGTCCTCCAAAAGGCAACGACTGAGGTAGCGAAGCAAGAGGCTGGGTTTATCCAAGCTGCTGGAGACACTGGAGACATCCCCGAGCTCTTTGGAGATTTAGAAACCGAGGCTAGGCCTAAGGTGGAGACTCGGGCACCCCATCGGGCAAGGGCAACAGTGGTAGAATCTTTAGAGTCCGAGCCAAAGGAGAAGCTTACACCTCGACTCGCCTTGCCTGGCCCGAAGGCAACGCTCACTCGAAAAAGGACCAGGTGGTCCCAAATTTCTAGAGCTTCAAAGTCCTCGCCTAGCCAACCAGTTGAAGTAGGCAAAAAGAAATATAAGTCTTCCAATAAGTATCTCGGTCTTAGTCTCCTTCCACTCCTTAATCTTGATTTCTTATAAGCTTTAAGCTGATTTTCTATTTCTTCTTGTAATTAGGACCTCTAGCCACCAAAAAACATGCCTCAATTCCCCAAGGATCGTAGTCAGGCATGGATGTTCAACAAGCAGACAAAGAGATTCTTGACACTATCCTTGAAGAGTTGAAGGTATAAATTTTGTTCCTTAAGAATTGAGTTACTCTTAAAGTTCATTTCCTTTGGCACTTATGCCTTTTCTTTACTTGTTTTCTTGAAATAGGATACTAAAAGTGAAGGGACCACCTAGCTCGAGCTTGCTCCTTTGGCCTGAATGGTGCATATTTCCCCTCGTCAGGCCAAGCCTCCACATGTATCTCTTAATATTGTTCAAATTTATGATTTTTCCAGCTTCCAAGCTAACCCATACCTCTTATTACTTCCTAGGCAAAGGTTGGGTATCAACGCCACAAGTCGGGTAGAGCTCAACCCCTACCTCTTCTACTCATTCTCCAGCAATGGTGGTGACTCCCATTTCCCAGTTCAATCCTAGGACTGGGGAGTGGTTATTGGAAGTATGCCCACAAAGTCACTCATTCGATGTAATAGCTTTTGGAATACTTATTGTGTTAAACTATTATATGTTTAATGAAGGGCAAAGCTTATTGTTAATCAC
>JAOTRO020113303.1:0-13624 GCA_028566515.2 Pyracantha coccinea | reverse complement strand
CTCCTAATCCCCGGTTTAGAACGATCCCTACTTACGTATTTGCTACAATTGTCAAAAGAGGGTTTTAATTTGTGTGCGTATATATTTCGCATCAGTTATGCAGCTTATCTTGCAAGTAACCTTTTAGGCTTTATTTTAGATGGGATTGATTATGTAAGTGAGATGAACTCTCTGATGATGATTCTATTGCACATTTTGCTTTGTTTGCAAATTCTACTCCTCTCGCTTTTGAGGAAGCAGTTGAGGACTTAAATGGCAAAATGCAATGGATGCTGAAATTAAATCCATTCAGAGAAATAATACATGGGAGCTTACTGATTTACCTAAAGGTCAGAAGACCATTGGTTTTGTCACGCCCCGATCCCGACCTACGTCTAGGATCGACACGTGATGTCACCAAGTAACCATATATCCTACAGATCTCGCCTCTGGGATATGTAAGAACCATAACTCAAGAATCGAATCGCATAGTAATTTTTTGTTTACTTTATGGCTGCATCTAACATCCTTGTTAGACTGCCTACGTACCCTAAATAAGGATCAAGCTATTCGTAGTTCACCATTCACTACACTTGAATATTCATCACATAATCCACAATGTCCCAACATAATGCCGCAATTCACAACATATATCATATCAAAGAACCGACGAAGTACAATACCATTCTCTAGCCCCATTAATTAACTAATTTGTCCAAAATAATAACACTCATATCCATATATTCGAAATTCATACTTCATGAAATCATAATCAAATCGTAGAAAAATTCCGAGTGAGTCACCCAGATGTCCAACACCTTTTCTAATTCAATTCACAGGATTCTCGAAACCATTGTTCACAAATATACTAAAGCTAAGGCTAGAGAGACACAGTTAGGCCAAGCCTACTTCTCCAAAGAATGGAATTTCGGACCACTCAATGAAATCCAACAACATCAGGTTACGGACCACTCAACAGAACCAAACTAAACTATGATTGCCTATCGAAATGTACCCAGTACAAATACTTCTCATCAACCCTAGAATGTGTATGGTCCCCCATCGCGGATATAACAAACAAAACCATAGGCATAATCCCATCATGCAGGCAGTGATCACCCATCGTGGATATACCAAGCATGATCACCCCTGAATACAATTGGTCCTCCATTGCGGATATACCAAGCAGAACCATATGCATAGTTTAATAACGTAGGCAGTGATCACCCATTGCAGATATACCAAACATGATCGCCCTAACTATCCCCCATCGCGGATATACCAAGCACGACCATCCATGTACCTCTGCTACATGGTGCAGTCAATTCAACACACAATCTACCCGTACCTCAACCCCTATGATTCACAATATAGGCACATGCTCTATCAACTTCTCATGACTACTAATTATCTTGTCATACAGGCATAAAAGTTCTACATAATACTTCTATTAGGATTCTAAGATCACATAGTCATAACATTTATCCTACTTAACATTCACCTTACTAAAAAGATAATTAAACACATATATATCCCAATCATCATTAGTAGACAAGCCAAATCATGATTAATAAACATAAGTCCAGGCTAAATATAGAAAAATCACATTTCAATGGAAATCACTTTTATAATACCAAGTCATATTCACAAATGATATTAATATAAGAAATTACAGTAATAACCATATCATCTATATTCAAGCCACTCTCTAACCAATGTAGACCACTAGACTTCACTTAGTCTCCCGTAGTACTAATTTTAGTATTTAGAATGTTTCGAGACATGTTGACCAAAAGTCAGCTCTCGATCATAGGTAAGGTCCATAATTCTACATAATTCGATCCGGAAGATCCACATATTGCATTTCGGATCCGTAACTTTCTAAAGTTCACATTATTCTTCTAAAACAACATACTAAAATTTCATTGCAATTCGATGGTCGAATCTCCGCCAATCACCAATTACAGTGGCAGTCAAAATGTTGTTTTACGAACTTACAAACCCAATTCGAGAAGATCTGCATGTCCGATTCCCGATCCGCTAATTTCTAATATCTTCAAATATTACATACTATAACATATTAAATTTTGATGATGATCCAACAGTTGGATCGTCGAATGAAAAAATGATCAAGTAACGTACTTCACCATACTAGGTTCAAACTATCGAACTATATCAAATGGTTATTAATTTTGAATTTAGAACATGAATTCAACTTAAAAAGATAGCATCGGCCCACTGGCCCTGGGCCGCCACACTCGTCGCCGCACGTGGTGGCCGGTAGGCCTGGTTTGCCGGAAAAATCAACTATTTCTAATAATTCCCAAAATTTATAGAGATGAAGATCTCAATGAGTTGAGCAAGTTTTATACATGTGGCCAAGTCCAATTTGGCAAGGAAAGGCCCCAAATTCCCTCGAATCCGTCGAAACCCTAGAAAAGGGTGTGCTTCGATTCGACCTCCATACTAGCTCCAACGTTCCACAACTGCTTGAGAATTGTTCTTGAGGTTGAGGGGAGCCTATTAGTGGTGGTGATTGAAGATAATTGTTCCAGAAATGGGTGGATTGCCGCCGGATGTCCCTGAAGCCGACGACTTCTATTCGTTGTGAAACAAAGCTTAAAACAGCTCGGGTTTGATGGAGAAACGAATATGGAAGATCTTTGGGTTGATTTATTATGGTGGAGGGCTTCAAAACGCCCCAAAAACTGATGAAATCTTGTTGGAAATTGGCGCCAGTAACCGATTCAAAGAACCACGTCACTGTTTCGAAACGGGTCGAAGGGGGCTCTTGATCAGCTGCTCTCTCCCTTCCTCATTTCCCCTCCTTGCCTTGTTTCCTCATTCGTTTCTCAGTTCCTCTCTCCTGACCTGATTCGCCTATTTCCCTCCTTTTCCCTCATGTTCTCTGTTCCTCTGTCCCTCGCTGCCATCAAGCAGCTTCTCCCTTTTTCTTTTTCTTTTTTATTTTAAAGAAACTTCTAAAACTTTCGTAACGTTACTTTCTCGTCCCGATTCACATACAGCCTTCGCCTAAACTCTAGTGGGGTCAAGCCCAATTCAAAAATATTAAAAGTGACCCTCGAAGGTTTACGAATTTAATAACTATTTTCAAAAATTCAAACTTTGTAATTAAGTAATTAAAATCTAAAATTAATTTAACTTCACGCAAATACTATAAAATCCAGCGAATACAAATATGTAGATTACAATAGTGAAATCCAGAAATGGGATTTCATAGGTTTGAAGTGGGTTTTCAAAACCAAACTGAATGAGAAAGGCCAGGTGGACAAGCATAAGGCCCGTTTGGTAGCAAAGGGATATAAGCAAGAATACGGTGTTGATTACAAAGAAGTGTTTGCCCCAGTTGCAAGGTAAGACACAATTCGTTTGGCACTCTCTCTAGCTGCTCAAAACTCCCGGCCTATTTTTCAATTAGATGTGAAATCTGCCTTCTTACATGGTGAATTGCAAGAACAAGTGTTTGTCGATCAACCTCCAAGCTATGCGCAACAAGGTAAAGAGAAGAAGGTTTTAAGGTTGAAGAATGCACTTTATGGGCTGAAACAAGCACCACAAGCTTGGTACAACTGCATAGATGCATACTTTATCAAACAAGGCTTCCAAAAGTGTCCATATGAGCATACTTTGTACGTTAAGGTTGGTGATGAAGGGAGTTCGCGAGGAACTCGCCGGGTTTGCAATTAGAGATAGTTTTGTTTCTGATTCCGAAAAAGATTGAATTGGGCTCAGGTATACAAAGGTGCCGGTGGAAGCGTTTGAAAATTTCTGAAGAAGAACAGAGAAGCTGTAACATCCCACGTCGACCAACGGAGAGGGGGTGATGTGCCTTATATGTACATGCCCACCTCCATATAGCATGAAGCCTTTTGGGAACTCACTGGCTTCAGGTTGCATCGGAACTCCGAAGTTAAGCGAGTTCGGGCGAGAACGGTCCTAGGATGGGTGACGCATTGGGAAGTTCTCATGTGAGTTCCCATAAACAAAACTGTGAGGGTGTGGTTGGAGCTCAAAGTAGATAATATCGTGCTATGTCAAAGTCGAACTCTAGATGTGGTGGAGCCCGGGTCGGGATGTGACAATTTGGTATCAAAGCCACTCTGCCGTATGGTGCGAGTGTGCCAACGAGAACGTCGAGCCCCTAAGGGAGGTGGACTGTAACATCCCATATTGACCAACGGAAAGGGGGTGATGTGCCTTATATGTACATGCCCACCTCCATATAGTACGAGGCCTTTTGAGAACTCACTGGCTTTGGGTTCCATCGGAACTCCGAAGTTAAGCGAGTTCAGGCGAGAGCTGTACTATGATGGGTGACCCATTAGGAAGTTCTCGTGTGAGTTCTCAGAAACAAAACCATGAGGGCATGGTCGGGGCCCAAAGAGGACAATATCATGCTATGACAGAGTCGAACTCGGGATGTGGTGGAGCCCGAGTCGGGATGTGGCAGAAGTTGCAAGAGAGAAATGAAAATGAAGAGGGAGAGCTAACGCGCTCTCTTTGAAAATAGCGAGTTAGAGATTTTGGGCACCATGCCAAAATTTTGACAGCCCTCCAAAATTTTAATCTCCTGCCTCCTCCAAATGTTCTCAATTATGAAGATAAAAACATTCACCACGGGCCAAAGGCGTGGTGAATTCACAAAAGACGATGTGGTAGTTTGAAGTAACCATGACGAGCATATCTCGTGGTAATTATGATATTTCATCATGGATATAAATGTTCGTTGTAGATTATTCGCTTTTAACAACAGGCCAAAATTTGACTGTGGTGGATTAATGTTATCTACCACGAGTTAAATTTGGCCGTGATAGAACTGACGTGGTAGATGAATTGTTTTGTTCTAACCTCAACTAATTTCTCACAATACCAAAGTCCTAACTCCAATGTTCTGAACGCATTTGGTTAATTTGTTATTAAAGTCAATGATGCACAACCACTTGCATACAAGCTCATTAAACTTGGTGGGAGCTCAGGGTGTGATTTGAGGATTGTGCCAGGGCCGGCCCAAGCCCTCTGCTGGCTGGGTGATTGTCCGAGGTCCAAAAAAATAGGAATACCAAAATTATTAGGGTGGTATATTTATATATGTTTGCATAATAGTATAATTTTATAAAATTTTGTTAAATGATCAAGAAGTTTAGCTATAAGTGATGGTTTTTTTATTTAAACTTAATGAGGAGTTATTGGGTTCAAAACACTATGTGTATTTATTTATTGGCCAATTTTTACGAATTTCTTTGCATAAGAGTATAAATTTATAAAATTTAGTTAATGATTGGAAAGTTTAACTAGAAGTGGTGGTTTATATTGATTAAAATTTATGAGGAAGTCCTGGGTTCAAACCTTATGTTTGGTGTTTTACTTCCCAATATGTATGAATTTATTTTTATAAGAGTATAAACTTATAAAATTTGGTCAAACAATTAAGAAGTTTAATCAGAAGTAATGATTTTTGTCATTTAAAATTAACGAGAGGTATTGAGTCTGAAATGCTATGTTCATGTTTATTCTTTTCAATGCTAGGAAGTCTGAAAAAGTTGGAGGCTATCCTAAGGTCACGTGAATGGCTGAGATTGAGGGTTTCAGTCCTAGAAGAAGCTGTTTGCAAGACAAGTGATTAGTTTCTATGAATATATGAGAACTAGAAACATGAGAGAGAGAAAAAGAGATTAGAACCATACCCTGGCTCCACCCGGAAATGTTACAGGTTGCTATTCCTCAGCTCAAGACCAACTAGATTGTCCAAATAACATTTGGCTGATATTGATTTTAAAGAGAATCCTCGCCAAGACAACCATATTAAAGATTTCAAAAATTTTCATAGCCATCACTGAAGTTTATTACATTTTCTAGCATGAGAAGTTCAAGATTGTGCATTCTTCTAAATGCCTCTGCTTTGAAGTTTAACTCGTTGGATACAATAGTAGAATGTGTTGCTTACAGTTAATTTTCTCACTATATCGGAGGCATTTTATGCCTGTTGGAGAACAATTCAGAAATAAATAAAATAACAGAATTTAAAATTCTAATACTTTATTAACTCAAAAATACTTGCTATACAGAATGAATTTACAGTAACAAATAAAAGAAATAAAATGGTACTAACTTGAATGTAACAAGTAGAGGCTAGCGCAAAAGCTATGTCCTTCGAACAGTATTTTCGTCCCACTCTTGTGCTTGTGGATCTACAATGTCTGCTCGGCCACGATACAACTACCTAAATTTGCAACCCGCACTGGATTATAGAATTCTAGCGAATTGCTTTGTGTGTTTACTCTGTGGGAATTTTGTATGGAAGAAAATAGGAAGAAAAAGATGATTTTTTATGGATCTGAGGACTCCAATTATATAGGCTCTTTCATACCTCTTCAAATATGGAAGCTTTGGAAAAGAATTCTACTTGGGATATGGTTCCTTTACCAAACGGGAAGAAAGTTGTTGGATGTAGATGGATGTTCACTATTAAGCACAAAGCATCGTTTTATTGACCGGTATAAAGGCAGATTAGTTGCTAAGAGTTATACTCAAACCTATGGGGTGGATCATCATGAGGCTTTTGCTCCTGTTGCCAAACTTAATATTGTGCGTGTTCTTCTTTTGCTCCTTTTGCTCCATATGCATCTTACATAAGTTAGCTATCTAGTGTATCAATTCCAAAAAAAAAAATTGCAAGATGCTTTGTCTGATTCTAAGTGGGTTAATGCCATGAGAGTTGAGATGGAAGCTTTGGAAAAGAATTCTACTTGGGATTCGGTTCCTTTACCAAACAGGAAGAAAGTTGTTGGATGTAGATGGGTGTTCACTATTAAGCACAAAGCATCGTTTTATTGACCGGTATAAAGCCAGATTAGTTGCTAAGAGTTATACTCAAACCTATGGGGTGGATCATCATGAGGCTTTTGCTCCTATTGCCAAACTTAATTAACTCAAAAATACTTGCTATACAGAATGAAATTACAGAAACAAATAAAAGAAATAAAATGGTACTAACTTGAATGCAACAAGTAGAGGCTAGCGCAAAAGCTATGTCCTTCGAACAATATTTTCGTCCCACTCTTGTGCTTGTGGATCTACAACGTCTGCTCGGCCACGATACAACTACCTAAATCTGCAACCCACACTGGATTATAGAATTCTAGCGAATTGCTTTGTGTGTTTACTCTCTGGGAATTTTGTATGGAAGAAAATAGGAAGAAAAAGATGATTTTTGATGGATCTGAGGACTCCAGATATATAGGCTCTTTCATATCTCTTCAAATACCTTTTGGATGTATCTGAAGCTATACAACTCTTTCTTTGTCTATTAATCAAACGTTTTTAATATATTAATTTATATTAATATTATGGTATAATCATCAAGCCTAATTCACACAATTAGTGGCCCAAGCCTCAGTCTCCATTCCAAATGGTGCAACACCTAATCACCAATAAAGGAAACTAAAGCAATATAAGGACCTCAAGTTCCCTTGAGTTCCCCGATGTGGGAATTAAAGGAGCTTAAAACTCCAACAATGCCACACTGTACAACGTTTTCTAGGGTCCTCAGGTGAATCTTCACAAACAATTCCCCTTCTCTTATCTCTAAGTAATTGACGCATGGTCAACTTGTTCCGTTCCACATTCACTAGACATCTATTCTAGATTTTGAATTATGATCCTTGTGGAAAAGTCTAAGTTGTCCAATATTTCAACCGCATAATCGTTTTTTTTTTTCCAATGAAGAAACAAGCTATATTAAGGAATAAATTTCTGCGACTATCATCTTTCGGAGAATAAAAGCTTATTTGAAGAATTTTTTGAATTTCTCCATTGGGAATCAAGTCAAACTTTTGTAGTGCACTTTCCACAAATCCAAACTTTTTCCAGACAGAGAAGATACCAGAACTTAAAGAGCTAATGGAAGCCCTCTGCAACGCTCTATTACAGATATTTAAAAGCTTCGAGTAACCTTCGATAGGACGGATTTGTCTGAATGCATGCCAACTGAGAAGCTCGAGTGATTCATGCTCCTCCAATCCTTCAATCTTGAAAACTTCACAACTTTCATGATTAGTGTTTAACAAATTTTCTCGTCTAGTTGTTATGATAATTTTACTTCCTTGATGAAACCATTCTTGCATTCCAACAAATGCTTCGTATTGATCCAAGTGGTTCACATCATCAACTGCGATAAGAACTCTATTGAAACATACAACATTTTATATCTCAATTTTACCTTCGTCTATGCTGTCTACTTTCCCAGTTTCTGTATTTTGGATATCCGAAATAAGTTGACTTTGCAAGCGAGGCAAAACTATCTGCAAGAAAGCTGCTACCTTGAAATCTATTGAAGCTCTGGTTAATAGCAGCTTTTGCAAAGGTGGCCCTTCCAATTCCACCCATACCACAGATCACTGCTACACCGACGCCATTTGATCCATCTTCTAACCACATGCTTGGGCTTTGTAGGCGACGATGCATTCCTGTTGTATAGGGAGCAACGCATAGAGCTCTGCGATCCAGTTTATTTTTGATATCTTTAAGAACATCTTGGGTCAATTGTGACCCACACCTATAAGTTATTGATCCAAAATGAATAATTATAATGAATAGTTAAAAAGTGCATTAAATGATGTAATAGTAACGGGAGATGAATAGTATCCCGCATGCCAATTCAAATCGAGTAAAATTTACTAAACGAATGAACACTCTAACATGAGACCTGTAAAGCACCCACAACCCAAGTCCGGTGCGCCACTGATCTGCAGACCATCGCCAATGAAATTGGTTCAGTTGAATTACGAGGATTGAAATCTCTAACAGTAGGAAGGGCTAGTGCTATTGTAGTGGCACTTGCATTTGTTTTGAAGGTGCAAAATATTTGGCCTTTTAGGAAACAGAAATTCATTGACCTTTAAAAATATTTCATTTGACCGGAGTAGGCCTGGGCAAGAAGAAGTGTGGACCCCAGTCAAACTCGGACTCGGACTCGGACTGAACAAAAAAAACCCGTTGGTTCGGTTTTTTTTGGGACAAACGGAATGAGACAGGGAACCGAACTGGAGTGAAATAAACGCTTCGGTATCAATTCCAGATTTGGTATCGAACCGAACCCAATCATTTTTTATATTAAAATTCGACAAACCAGGTGGCTCGCTTTAATTGGTGGTAGCCGAGTCCATACATGGACTCTACCACTCTTTTTCTCTCTCCGTCGTTGGCGAGTGCATGGAACACACTCTCACTCCGTTCAGTTTTCTCTCTTCTCTGTCGCAGAATCGCAGAGGCCGAATGAATCCCTAAAACCAGTCGCTTTGTCCTCTCCCTTCAGCCTCCTCTTTTTCTCTCTTCTCTGTCGCAGAATCGCAGAGGCCGAATGAATCCCTAAAACCAGACGCTTTGTCCTCTCCTTCCGCCACCCCAAGCTCTCTCGCAGGGTTCAGCCAGTCACCATCGTTTTCCGGTTCCAGTCGCGTACTGCACCACCAAACTCCCAGTCGCGTCGTCCTCCATCGGTTTTCTTTCTCTCACCGTCGCCCTCCACCGCTAGCTGCGAAGTGCTCACTCCGACAGTCCAATCTTAAGGTAAGGCAATTTCTTGAATTTCTTTTGCATTTTGTAAATTAGGGTTTTGATTTTGAATTTCTTGAATTTCTTGAATTTTCTTTTGCATTTTATAAATTAGGGTACTTGCCTTCATTTGCAATTTGTAGTCAAACCATTTCATTTTGTTCCATCAAAGATGCATATTTCACATCATCATCTTGAAAATACAGGACCATGTAGCTGAATCTGCAACGCATATTCAATCATTGATGTTTGTGTATTATATGGATTGAACTGGTGAGGGTCAGAATTTGTTGAACAAAGCTCTCAGTCTAAAGTTATTATAATTTAGGTTGTGCGGGTATTTTACCAGTTAAGTTTTTCTCTGTATTGTGTAGTGTAGGTACTTGCCTTCATTTGCAATTTGTAGTCAAACCATTTCATTTTGTTCCATCAAAGATGCATATTTCACATCATCTTGAAATTACAGGACCATGTAGCTGAATCTGCAACGTAGATTCATACACTGTATTTCTGATTGCTTCTTTTAATCCATTTACAGCCATCATAACCTTTTTATCATTTTCTCTTGGTGTGAAGTGTATGCTATTCCTTTCCTCTTTATATAGGGTTTTGAGATAGCAGAGAAACAAAGGATACATGAAACCAAACCACAAAGCCATTCCAGAGCTTTGGAAGATATTTTCCTCTAAACTTTATAGGGCTTTAATATCATATTCTTAAAAAGCATTAAACAAAATCTAGCTTTTTCTTTTTTGTCAAAACAAAATCAGGCTGATTGCTTCATTGACTTCTTACTTTGCAACCATCATAACCTTTTTATCATTTCCTCGTGGTGTCAAGTGTGTGCTATTCATTTCCTCTTTACAGAGTGTTTTGAGATAGCAGAGAAACCAAGGAGCTTCCATCTCCTTGCCCCTCTCCCCTCTGCAAAATTTAAACCCAAACCTCCGTCAGCTACATTCCCAACCCAGAACCATCTCTCTCTCCTCCCTTTCTGCAACGGAAACCCAAGGACCCAAAGCTGCTCCTCCTCTCTTGTGATATGGGAAACGAGGCAGATCCACCCCCAAACTTTGATCCTGCTGCAAATCCTCAGGTTATAGAGTTACCCCCAGACATTTGGTTTGAAATTCTTGTTGCATTACCTGTGAAGTATGTTTTACAGTGCACCAGTGTGTGTAAGACATGGAATCAGTTACTACGGAGTCCTCAGTTCAAAAAACGTCATCTTGAAAGATACCTCTTGGAGGACGCACGGAACCATCTGCTCATCCACTCTGCCAATATAAGTTGGTTATCCATCTTTGATGCGGAAACATATCGAAAGTGCTTCGACGTAGACCTTCCTTCTGATGAGTATATCCTTTTCGGCGTTTATGGTTCATGCAATGGGCTTGTCTGCGTTGCTACTGTTGAACCAAAGAAGTTGATTAGTCCTATATATCTAATGAATCCATCAATCAGAAAACGAAAAATGCTTCCCGATTGCAACACCCAGTCAAAGACACCCCGTTTTCTTGCACTTGGGTTCGGATTTCATGATAAGGAGGATGACTATAAGGTTGTGAGGATTGTGAAGTTTGGAAACAAGAGAAATAACTTTCAATTTCAAGCTCAGGTTTACAGCCTTACATTGGATGATTGGAGATTTAGTGCCGCTGCTCCTCCTGTTTCGCAAGATGTCAATTTTCCTCAACCCATGTGTGTTTTCTTAAGAGGAGTCTTGTATTGGATTGCTCAGGAGCCTTCTGAAAATTGCACTTCCATTGTTTCTTTTGATCTGGATGGTGAGGTGTTTGGGAAGATCATGTTTCCAGATAGACTGTCCAGTGTACTGTTCAACCATATAGCACTTTCTCTTCGAGTGTTTGGAGAATCACTTTCTTTGTTCCATCTAAGAAATAGTGGGAATAGTCAGTACTGTGACATATGGGTTGTGGAAGCAGATACTTGGACAATGGATCGCACGATTCGTATTCCAGAACAAGTATCTGTACCATGGCCGTTGGGGATCAGAACAAGTGACAAAGTTCATATACTTGGGGGGTTAAATGTCCGGAAGCCAACTTTGTTTTTATATAATCCTGCATCAACAAAAGCTTTGAATACTGAAATCCGTATGTTGTACGATCTTCATTACATCGATGCTTATATTGAGAATCTAATTTTACTGGACTGAATTTCCACTTCTACGTTCGGTCGTGAGATGTTTGATCGAATTGAATATACATTGGGGAATGATGAAGACTTTGATTCGAGGACCGAGATATCTCTTGTATTTGATACATCTGTTTTTGATATTTGACGGTTAGCTTAGCCCCCTTTTTTAACTAAAATTTCTAAGAAAAAAATCACGTACCCGCCAACCCTCATATCATAAAAAATTTACTTAATTAAGGTTTCTTCTACTAAGAAGTATAGGTATATCCATAGAACATAAATTAATCAACTAGTATAAATATGTAAACAAGAAAAGCTAAAAAAAATAGTAAATAATATTACAAAAAATTCACTATATTGTAATAGCATAGCTAACAACTTCAAATCCGTTGAATACTTGAATGTTTATCATTCCATATAATAGCATAGGACCTTCAATCGGGTCGGGTTCGGATCGAGGTATGGTAGTACTATTACTACTCCATATCCGACTCGTTTTAAATAAAATAAAATACCCAAACCCGCCTCATTTCCGTTCAAACCGGACCGATTCAGCAACCAAAGTCGAAGGCAAGCAGACAACTGAAACAAAATTCGAAGGAAAAAGACCCTACGAGAACGAAAAGGCAGACAAATGTTAAATATGTACGACGCCACCATGGGAAGACGGTGAAGCCCATCAGCTCCTCAAATTGTCGCGTTGGATTTTATAAGTGAAAGGGCCTTCAAATGATTACATCCTTAAGCGATAAGGTCATATATGACATTTTGACGGCTCTGTCCGAAATTTATAAATGAACTATTTTTAAATATGTCGTTAAAAAGTAAGATAATGTATTGATACTAGAAAATAATAACTTAAATCAAAAGCAGTTCAATTTTAAACAACCAAACAAGAAAAAAAAAATCTAACTTTAAAGTTTTACTTGAATACTAGAAAATAATAACTTAAATAAAAAACAGTTCAATTTTAAATAACCAAACAAGAAAAAAAAAAATCTAATTTTAAAGTTTTACTTGAATATATATATATATATAGCATTATACATAGTATTGAAAAACAAAATCGTTTTTCAGGGTGGTGTTATAGAATTTCTTAGGTATTTTTTTTTCTTCTTTCAAATCTTTCTTCTAAAACATGTATATATCATGAGAATCTTTTCACACACTTTTTTTTTTAATTTTATATATCTACATCCATCTATATTTATCCTTGATTCTCATTATTTGACTTATTCAATTCAAAGCCCAAAAATAACCCGAACTGCGAGTATCTAGTAGTCACTAGCAAGCTGCACTAGTTTCTTCCAAGAAGGCCTGTTGGATATGTCTTCCCACCATGCATTCACTTTCTTCCTCTTAGTTTACCAAATGCCGCAATTTAGCTTCGTCAATCAGATACCTAATCCCAGGAAGATGGCTCAGATCAGCCAGAGTGAAAGTTTCTCCGGCAAGATATTTGCCCTTTACAATCTTTCCTCATAAACATCGAACACCTTCTCGAGTTTATCTTCGCATGCATTGACCAATGGAACGTCCCCACGTTGACCCATATGTGACGGGAAGTAACTGGAGCACCAGAGTGCAAACCAGGTGTTGAAGTTGTGACCATCCACTTCCAGCCATTGGTCGACAACTGCCTTCTCCTCCAGAGTTGGTCGACAACTGCGTGGTACCTTATGATGGCCCTAGACTATGGACGGAAAAAGATACAGAGGTTCAGACCATAAATGAACATGTCATGATAATTGGTAATAACCTTTGGTACGTATGACCATGCATGTGTGTGTATTTATATATGAGAAAGATTTGGCTCCTCAAGGATTGAAGAGGAAATTCTCCTTGAAATATGTTGTAGTTTTTATCAACACCATCTCCTATTTGCTACAATTGATTGACTATAGATCTTATT
>JAOTRO020113145.1:0-13626 GCA_028566515.2 Pyracantha coccinea | reverse complement strand
TTGAATCATATTATTGCTAGCATATTGTGAGGCTAAGCCCACCCCCTCCCCCTTAGTGTAGATAATATCGTTTGTTAAAAAAAAAAAACAATCATTTGATAACTTATTTAATCACATTGTTATCCACGTGTAAAAAACCATTTTTATAACCGGCATTACACGCCACTTAAGATGTTTTGAACGTGTTTAAAAATAAAGAAATTGAATTACATTATTGCTAGCTTATTATGAGGTACTAATAAAAAAAACCAAAAATTAAATTATTAAAGAAATACTGTTAAAATGACGAAAATGCCCATACCTTATTTGATGTATTATTTTGGAATGCCTTTGAAGTTTTTTGTTCTGTGGGCATTTTTGCTGAAGCATGGTGACACCAAATCACTATTCACCTTTTCCATTCTCTTTATATATAATAGATTATTCCATCACTACAGCAACAACTAAAAAAATCTTATCTCGTTAAGAGAGGTCGATTGTATAAATCCTTCATTATCATAAGAATTCGACTTAAAAATAGAGTGTCGATTGTCTGAGGCCCTCTCCTCCTCCTTTATTCAAGCTTGAGACTAGCAGTACAAGGTAAACTTACGCACGCAAATTTAATCTTATTCTAGCACTATTTTAAAATAATAACCTCATTGAAAGAAAAAAAAAGACAGGTGTAAGCTCACTTTGATTTGTTGCCCAATTGATCATAACTGCATGTTTTGATGAGTTGAGAGATCAATGGTAATGGATTTTTAGTTGAGGGACCATTGCTCCAATTGAGTTAAAGTTAAGGTATCAATGCTGCAATTTACTCTAAAATTTATCCCACATCAGTAAAATTGATGAGAGATTTTTATATACGAGATACCAAATTCACGTGATTTATTATTTTACTTCTTGTATTATGGGTGGATGCATAATTTGATGTCTCATTAGTTAACTATTTTGATAAAAGTAAGGCGAAATTACATTTTAACAACTAAAATTTGAGTGTAATTGTAACCTCATACGAAATGTTTAAAACATTTTAATTTTATATATTTACTTAACATTTAATTTAAATTTCATAGATTCATTAAAAATTCAGTTAAGTTTATTATTTATGGCGACGCATAGATAAAAGATTATTAAAAATTAATTTAAAAAGAAAATATTTTTTTATGCCAAGTAGCCCCACCCCTTTCAATTATACATCTGTATGATGTATCAGAATAACAGAGTGCAATCTGAAATGAAATGGGAAATGCCTTCAAATTCAATCAACCAATCCAAAATTCCATTTACGTGAAGCATTCAAAGATTCAAAATAAACAAAAAAATGGAAAATGGAAATCGAAGGGTCGTACCATGTTTGAACACCGGATGATACGGTTTACGCTCCAGAAATGTCCATAACAAACGAGTCCAGATTTTCTGCATCCAAATACCCTTGTGGCCCCTCTAAATATACGACACGTGTCCACCCACTCACTAATCTTAACTTTGTTATTTTTCTTGTTATTCTTAAACTTCTGTTAAATTATGTTATCTACTAAAATTTTGGAAAAAGAAATTGCAAAAGGCATACGACGTCTGGACTCTACCAAATATCCCTCTGTCGAGCGACTCTCCTTCTTCCTCTTTGTGGCTTCCAAAGTTCTCAATTTCCATGTCCAAGCATTGAACCATGGAGCCAAAAATTCATATGCATAGAGTACATAACGACCCTGGAGAATGAGCACTTGTAAGTAAATTTTTTTTCTTATTTTATTTGTGAATGGGACACGTGAAGGGGTTGAGATAGATTAGTTAGTGGATATGGCTGTTTGTTTGTTTGTTTTTAATTTTTTTTTATCATTGCTGGCCTTTGCCTAGATTTTAGTCTTTAATTCCATTTCAATTTTCTCAGTCTCCATGTCCAAGCATTGTACCGTGGAGCAAAAAATTCATGTGCAAAGGGTTGAGCACAACATAGAAGCTGAACCATGGAGCCAAAAAAGCCCGTGCAAAGAGACTCATCTATTGATTTTCCTCCTACAAATGACCAAGTAGAGTACAAGCGCAGAGAAGCACCACGATAAGGTTCATTGAAACCACCGACGCGGTGCATGGTTTTAATCGAGCATAAACAGGTGTTCAATTACAATCGAAGTGTGATGAACTACTACGAATGAAGAGGCTTTTAGTTGTTTTCTTGTCAATAGAGTTAACTTTTGAAAAAATCCCCATCGTCAGTATGTTCGAATTCTGAAGTTTTTATCAAATAATATGTCATGGTCTCATCCAAAGAAACTGAACTACTAACTGATATCAACTAATTTGTGCTAATACAAATTGAAAGATCACAAAACCTTGATATAACCCTAATAGATGAAGATGCCAACAACAATGGCAGCAATGAAATTGGATACATGAGAAAAGGTCATGAAATTGCATTAATAAATTGATGGCAACAATTCATGTGCTTGTCAGCTTATAAATATCACAAAACCATAGAAGAATTAAGTGAAATCCTGATTTTAAACCCAAGTAGTTTTACTCACTCAGACTCTACCATACGTCTAGAACATATTAGCATGACTCTTTGAAAACTACATGGACAAAATCATCAGTGCTACAACCCTTTTCCACTCATTCTCCACTGTCATCTTAGTTTTCATCTTGTACGTCCATATGCTTACTTTTCTCTTGGCTTGTAAATTGAGATCCAAGCAAATCCAGTTCTTCTTCCAGTCATGTCTGTATTCATAAAACATGGAATGAAATAAAATATATCATTGTTTATGTACAAATTACTCAAACTAAGTAGTATAAGTTTTAAGATGAACTATATTACCTGCGATAAGGTAGCCATGTTCGAGGAACATTGCCAATAACTGCCTACGGTAATATAGCCTCCCATGTGGCTTTGCTGGCGTATATATAAGCATGCACACAACACAAGTAAAAATAAGTTTAGCGAGTAACATACTTCAAATAATGATAAGGTGAATTACTAAATACACTTTAAAGTGATAATACTTGAGCAAATTGAAATGGTTGTCTAAATTGCATTTGTGGAGGCATTACATTTTGTTCATGGATTGAAAAACTTGTGTTTAAATTATTGCCACCATAAAGCTATGCAGTGCATGGGTTGGACAGAAAATAAAAATGATTCAATAAGATTACGAAGAAAAAGAAATGATAAGCAAACACAAGTTAAAAACTAATAATGAAACTTCAGGAATACCTTAACAAAGTTTGTAGTTAACTAATTCATAGTTTGGATTGGTACACCCATGGTTAAACTACAAGTAGTCTATTCATGGTAGTTGATTAATACAAATAAGTAACTAACTTTATTGCATCCTTATGAAATCATGTCAATTAATTAAAGATAAAACATACCTATTGGATTGGGAGAGTGGAAGACATGACACTTTGTGTGGCAGGAGCACTTAATGTATGTAATGCCTTTTTTTTTTAGCACTTTTCTTCTTTTTTTGGCCTTTTCCAAAGCACTTTTTGGCCTACTAGATCCACCGATTGATCTTTCTTTAGATTTAATTATTCTTACTCTAGTGTTATGATCGCCATCAACATAAATACTTTCTTCAAGCAGAGACATTATTAACGGCTGGGTAGAGGACTTGAGGAGTTTTTTGAATTTTGTTTTCATTGAAGGATGCATCAATATTTGCCAATTTGTTTGTAAGTTCCCTAATAGCAATTTCATATGTTTGTTGAAATTCTGTTACTCTTGTTGCTAGTTGAATATTCAATTGGCATCTCTCTATAGTGCCTTGCTACTTCTAATTTTGGGTCACTTTCACTTAATAGTCATGGAAATAGATTTCGCATTTTTATCCTTAACATTTCTTGTCCATTTCTTCATAATGTATTGAGTCATGAGCATACAACATTATGGCAAACTCAAACTTTTTACAACTACAAGATATGGTGTTGTCGATTAAGTCATATGTGACAATATGGTATATATATATATATATATATGCCTTCCATGAGGAGTAAGTCCATATTTTCTCATTGTACCACTCGCCTGAGAAGTTCAACAGACAATCATGAGCTTTACATAGCTCATTTTGAAATACAGTAAACACTTTTAGTGTGTAAACATTAGCTGCATGCTTCAAGATTTCAATCGGAAATGACAACGCTAGAGGACTTTGACTTGCTTTAAAGTCGGCCATTAATTCTTCATAATGGTGATCCCCAACTAGTCTATGAAAATGGTTAAAAGAAACGCAGCAATTTATGTTTGTAATTGGCATACCACTTTAGAGAACTATTCATGCTTTGGCTATGTTAGGTGATGGTGATATCAGCACAAATATGATGTCGCCATAAACCAAAGCTCAATTTTCTTTTATACAAACCATTTCAAGTAACCAATCATCACTTTTGAGATTATATTTTTCAAGCATGTTACTCCAAGCGTTTATAAACTTTTCTTCCTTCTCATAATCATATATGCAATGACTAAAATCTTTGGAAAAATCCTTAAACTCTTCAAAAACACTACTAAGGTGCTTCGCAGCATTTTGATATATATGCCAAATGCCTAATTGATGATATGTCTAGGCCATGTTTCAAGCAATGCTTTAGCCATTACAGCATCTTGGTCTATAAGAATGGTTTGTGGTCTCTTTCCTGACATAGCCTAGACAAAAGAGTCAAACAACTACATCAAAATTGAAGCTGTCTCAACATACAACAATGCAGCACCAAATATAACCGTTTGCTTATGATTATTCACACCAAAAAACATAGCAAAAGGTCTTCCTTATTTATTTTTCCTATAGGTTGTATCAAAACATACCACATCACCAAAATAATCATAATCAACCATCATTTTTGCATATGTCCAAAAAATGTTAGTTATCAGATCATCTTCATCCACTTGTGTTGCATAAAAAAAATTGGGATCATTCAACTGCATTTGTTGCAAATATTCCAACACTTTACCAGTATCCCCAATCTTCAACCCTCAGGAATAAACCCAAGATTTTCACAGGCACCAGCTTGTCTACTCAAAAATTCAATAGTTGCTTTTGGAGCAATTCTCGAACTATCAGCCATATCAGCTAAGGTTTTTTTTGGGCAACACTAATATTCCTGTGAGTTCTAAAAAAATGTGTGTTAGACGGACTTCTTGTCCCATGCGTATGCTCGGCAACAAAGTCAACCACCAGATACTTACCACGTATGGGAGAATTTATTTGCAGCCTTGCTTGGCACCCAAATCTAACCTCAAGACAATGATGTTGAACATTAGCATCACGTTTATCAGGTCCACGGTAAACTTGAGCAGAGCAAACAAAAAGCATGTCTTTGAACGTGCGGTCTTCCCTTGTATGTGCATTACTTCTTATAATGCCGAAGCCAACATGATACGCATGTCTTGTAAAAATTATACGCTTGAACTTCTGTTTCAAACTCCAAGCCAACTGTTGGAATGAATTCTTTTTGTATTTCGGAATGAATCAAAACAATCTTTTCACTATCCATTATATTTTCTAACTTTTTGTCACTGCACTCACCTTCAACAAAATTATTCAGGGAAATATCACCTTCGAAATCCAGCTTACGATATGCTTTAGTTTGATACTCCATAATGTTCTTTGTGATGTCCATATTCTGCAAGTAAAAAGAAGATTGTGCACAATTAATTGTGATGCTTCTGAGACCATAATCGAAATGGAATGAAAGACCAAAATCTGGGCAAAGGTCAACAATGAAAAAAAAAAAACAGCCATCCACTGAATAATCTATCTCAACCTTTTCACATGTCCATTCGCAAATAAAATAAGAAAAAAAATTTACTTACAGTAGCTCCCTCTCAGAGTCATGCTTTACTCTATGCATATGGATATTTGGCTCCATGGTTCAATGCTTGAACTTGGGAACGGAGAACTTTGAAAGCCATAGTGGGGAAGAAGGAGAGTCGCGCTACAGAGGGATATTTGGAAGTGGGTCACCCATCCTGGGAATGCTCTGGCTCTGTACTCGTTTAACTTCGGAGTTCCTACGGAACCCGAAGCCAATGAGCTCCCAAAAGGCCTCGTGCTGAGTAGAGATGAGAATATACATATAAGGCTTACAGGATCCTTATCCCTGGACAATGTGGGATCTTACACGAATACACGAAACCTGCAAAACTCAAATTCGAGAAGGCAAACTGAAATTCATTAGTAACCCGAAATCCACACACAAATTAAATAAAAAGGGGATATAAGTCCAATTATTTAACTAATATTAGGAATGGTCATTTTTTTTTTAGTCGAGCGATAGAGTTAGTAATTTAAATCTAGGATTATTTTATTATTAATATGTATTATTTATTGATAAGATTTATTGACACACCTCGACCAAAGTCAAGGCATGCTGGCCGTCATGTGAGGGTGACGTAACCATGTGCACAGTGCGGAAGCAATTATAAAAAGAGAAATACGAATGAATAAAAAACCAAGTACTAAGAGATACTAGCTAAGAACAATGCTAGTACGAGACTAAAGGTAAAATACATAACCAGAGCATAAATAGTCTAAGTGCAGTCAAGCAGAATAAGTACTAAGAATTCAACACCCGAAGGTGATCCTACATTTGTGGATAATCTGTCAGAACCTCCGTTGAAATCCTCGTAAGCCACCAACGAACACTCTTATCTAATACCTGGAGAGGCGCAAAACAAAATTGAGTGGGTCAAAAACAAAGTTTTGAAAACCATTTAACTTCTCAAAAGTTTTAACCCCTCGCCGTAAAACCTGTATAAATATTCCCAGAAAAATAGTATAGCAATAATATAACTCAACATCATGCTCAAAAGCAGTGAAATACGAATGCATGCCATGCCAAAAATCTCATGATAATAGTGTAAGTAATCCAGGTGAAATGCAAGAAGTCATATAAATCATCAATCAACTAGGTCCACCCGAAATGGCCCGTACAGCAGAAATTATAGCTCATACTCAATCTCAATCATATCAAATACTGCACACGAGTCGGAGCCACCTAAAGTGGTCTGCAAGACAAGGTTAGGTGTAAAATAATTATGCTATAGTGCTCCAATCACGTGAAGACTATGCGAAAGATCGCGAGTCACCTACGAGTCGGAACCACCTATTGTGGTCTGTACGACAAGCATGTGCACCTAACTTGGATCCAAGATGAGCATGCGGTGCGAGAGGTGAACGACACGTAAAAGACTGTGCCCTAACCCTGGGCGGGAGCACTAACACCGGGTGCAGTTTTGTGAGCTTTCAATATCACATCATCTCACATAAACATAAATAACTCACCTGGTACTTACCTGAGCGTCCACAGCGCTGCTTCACTTTATGCGCATATAAATGTCTCATATGCAATTTATAAGTCAATATGCATGGCATTTTAACACGTATTTCTGTTTAAAACAGTTTTTCTGGGAAATATATCAAGTATATAAATATATACTGACAACAAATGCCCACTCACTGATAATGTCGAAGGGTCGTAGCCCCCAAGTCGCCCTTGACTGCGCTCGTCCTTTGGATAGGTCTCGCCTATATGAGAAATAACTGCACAAAAGTCAAACTATGCACATAGACGAAACTAATGAAATAACTTCTCATACATTGCTCAAATAGGGTGTTTGAATATACCACAGCGACCTACACAACCTCAGAAACATCCCCATATTTTTAAAATAATTTTTGGATTGTTCACGCGCCCTCATGCGCCGCCGTTGGCACAGCCAGACGCGCAGGCCACGCGCTGGCGCGTGTCGTCCCTGTCCTTGGGTCACCGGAGCTTTGCCAGCACCGGCTGCTTTTCGTCGGAAAATTCTGAAATCTTCCCTTTGCGATATCTCGCTCATTTCTCAACCATTTTTCATGAAACAAAAGCCAAAATTATCCTCTCAACGTGTAGAACAAGTTTATACTTGAGTTGGACCCCAAATCCTACGGGATTTTGCTGGAGAGAGCATGATAGTACGACCAAAATTCCAACTCGTCGTTCTCTTAATCCCGACGTCTAAACTTGTCCAACGAACCACTCCTAGACTCCTTAGGACCTCCACAAACTTGCTATGAACCCAGAAATCCCTACAAATCACGCATGAAAATTTGCATAAACAGTGCATGAAAATGGGGTCTCGGGTTTCACATGAAATTGAAGATTCCCTTACCTGAAAATGGTACGAATGTGCTCTTGGGATTGAGATGAGCACGATGGTGGTCTCCAATCGTTCGATCTGTGGTGATTGGGTGGGTTTTGGGTTGTGTCCGTACAAAGAGAGAGTGAGAGGGTCCAAGAGAGAGGAAGAGATACACGGGAGAGAAGAGAGAGGGTGATGGTGATGTGTGAGGTCCAAAAGTATCCACATAACCTAAGTTCTCCCAACTTAGGAAATAATGTCCTTATTTCATTTAAAACACAATACACAAGCATAAGTTCGTAATTACCTCAAACGCCAAGAGTAATGTGGTCATTTAGCGTATAATCGTCGGGACGAGCTGTCACAATCTCCTCACCTTATAAAATTTCATCCTCGAAATTTCCACATCAATTATACCCACTAGTAATCATAAAACAACCTTGGATATAAATCTCTCATCCGGTCCTCAGTCACCCAAGTGGCTTTCTCCACAGAATGGTTCATCCACAAAACTTTCACCATACGTACCGTCTTGTTCCTTAGAACCTTATCTTTCCAATCCAAGATAGTCACTGGCTCCTCCTCATAAGTCAAGTCCAGATTAAACTCCAAAGTTTGAGGAGGGATCACATGTGATGGATCAGAAACATAATGGCGAAGCATCGAAACATGAAACACATTATGAACCCTGGCCAACTCTAGAGGTAACTCAAGCCTATAAGCTACCTCACCAACTCGTTTAGTAATCTAATATGGCCCGATATACCTAGGGCTCAACTTTCCTTTCTTCCCAAATCTCACCACACCTTTCCAAGGTGACAACTTTAAGAATACCCAATCACCAACCTGATACACTCTATCAGTGGCGTGCCTGTCTGCTAGGCTCTTCTGACGATCTTGGGCTGCCTTCAGGTTAGCCTTAATCACCTGAACATTCTGAGTAGTCTCCTCAACAATCTCTGGGCCCACCAATGCCCGTTCACCAACCTCTGACCAACACAAGGGAGTACGACAAGACTTACCATACAACGCTTCAAATGGCGACATCCCAATGCTTGAATGGAAACTGTTGTTGTAGGCAAACTCCATCAAGTCCAACTTAGTATTCCAAGAATCACCAAACTGCAAAACTGAACACCTAAGCATATCCTCCAAAGTCTGAATCGTCCGCTCAGATTGCCCATCTGTCTGAGGATGATATGCCGTGCTATAAAGCAACCTTGAACCAAGTGCTTCCTGAAATGCAACCCAAAACTGAGATGTGAATCTCGGGTCTCGATCAGAAATGATGCTAACGGGAACTCCATGATACTTAACCACCTTGGATACAAACAGCTCGGCTAGACGGGTCAAAGAATACTTCTCTCTCACAGGAATGAAGTGCGCTGACTTAGTAAGTCGATCCACTATTACCCAAACACCATCATAACCATTTCTCGTACGAGGCAACTTGAACACAAAGTCCATGGTGATGTTTTCCCATTTCCACTGAGGAACGGGAAGTGGCTGCATTAATCCAAATGGCTTCTTCCTCTCAGCCTTGACTTGTTGGCATATTGCACACCTACTAACATACTCGGCAATCTCTCTTTTCATTCCAGGCCAATAGTAGAACGGTCGAATGGTATGGTACATCTTAGTACCTCCTGGATGCATGGCATAAGCCGAAATGTGTGCTTCATCCAAAATTTCTTTCTTCAACTCAGCGTTATTAGGCACATACATTCTGTTCTCCTGTATGAGCATGTTATCTGACTCCCGAATCCTGAGATCCTTCTTCCTTCCTTTGCCCCTTTCATGAATTAACCATTGAACATTTTCATCACCCCTCTAGGCTTCAAGTATTCAATCAATAAGCACTGGTCTTACTTGGAAACTAGCAAGCAAGGCTATTTTCCGATCTTCCACTCCTAATTCCACACCAGTAGTCCTCAAATCCGCAAGAAGAGGAACTCTACTAGCGTATAGTACGTTAATCCTACCTTGTGCCTTCCTACTAAGTGCATCGGCTACCACATTTGCACGACTCGAATGGTACTCAATCGTGCAGTCATAATCACTTAGTAACTCCAACCACCTTCTCTGTCGAAGATTAAGCTCCCTTTGAGTGAAAATGTATTGAAGACTCTTGTGATCTGTGAAGGTCCTACACTTCTCTCCATAAAGGTAATGCCTCCAAATCTTCAATGCAAAGATGATCGCTGCTAGCTCAAGGTCATGAGTAGGGTAATTCTTTTCATGTGGTTTCAATTGCCGTGAAGCGTAGGCAATCACTCCACCATGTTGCATCAATACACAACCAAGTCCGTTCAACGAGGCATCACTATAAATCTCAAAGTTACCTCTGTCATCAGGAAGTACCAACACCGGTGCATGAGTAAGACAATGCTTCAACTGTTGGGAACTTTGCTCACAGTCGTCATCCCAAATGAACTTAACTTCTTTTCTTGTTAACCTCGTTAATGGCAAAGCAATGATAGAGAAATCCTTCACAAACCGTTGATAGTAACCTGCTAGTCCGAGGAAACTCCTCACTTCTGTGACGGTTCGTGGTTGTTCCCAATTCTCCACTACCACTACCTTCTGAGGGTCCACTTGAATTCCTTGAGCCGAAATCACATGACCCAAAAAGGCAACTTGATCCAACCAAAATTGACACTTGCTAAACTTAGCATATAACTTATGTTCCCTCAGTTTCTTCAACACCCAGGTAAGATGTCGAACATGGTTTGACTTAGACTTAGAAAATACCAATATGTCGTCGATGAACACAATCACAAATCTGTCCAAATACTGCTGAAATACCTTATTCATCAATCCCATAAAAGCAGTAGATGCATTGGTTAATCCAAATGGCATCACCAAAAACTCATAGTGACCATAACGGGTTCTAAATGTTGTCTTAGGGACATCTTCATCCCTAATCTTCAATTGATAATATCCAGACCTTAAGTCTATTTTGGAAAACACGCAAGCACCCCTCAACTGGTCAAACAAGTCGTCAATACGTGGCAAAGGATAACGGTTCTTAATCGTCACCCGATTCAGCTGCCTATAGTCAATACATAACCTCAAAGTTCCATCTTTCTTACGCACAAATAAAATTGGGGCTCTCCACGGTGAAGTACTAGGCTGAATAAAACCTTTCTCTACCAATTCCTATAATTGAACTTTCAATTCCCTTAACTCAATAGGTGCCATTCTATAAGGAGTTAGGGATATGGGATCCGTACTTAGAAGTAAGTCAATCGTGAACTCCACATCTCTATCAGGCGGCAATCCAGACAAATCATCTGGAAACACATCAGGGAAATGTCTAACCACACGTACATCCTCGACACTGCTGGGAGTAGAATCCTTTAATACTACATGAGCCAAGTATCCTTGACATCCTTTGGTTACCAACCTCTTCGCCCTTATGGCGGAAATAACACCATGTCTTACCCTACTTCTTTCACCAACAAAAGTAACACTAGGTTGCACGAGTGAAATTCATTGTACTTTCCAAAACAATCAATGTGGGCATGATTGAAACTCAACCAATCAAAGCCCAAAATCACATCGAAATCTACAAGCTCCATAGGCATAAGATTAGCACGCATAACCACCTCATTAATCAGGACTGGGCAACTAGGGTAAACACGATCCACTATATATCTTTCCCCTCGAGGCATGGCAAACTCTAGATCATAACCGGGTGGTACAGGATGGGGCTGAGTCATTTGAGCAAATGTATGAGATATAACAGAATGAGTGGCACCACAATCAATCAATACTCTAGCAAAGTGTCCAAGAATGTTCAACGTACCTATTATCAAGTCTGGATTATTCTGAGCGTCTTGCAAAGTAATGTTGTTGATACGTCCTTGATTCTGTTGTCTACCTCCTATGCCTCTGCCCGTTTGATTATTAAGTCATCGAGCTCCACGTCCCTGGCTAGGCTGCCCTGGTTGCCTGAAGGATCCAACGCTGCTCAAAGCCATCTCTCCCTGCTAAGATTGTCCTCCATCATGCCATTGTGATCCTCCAACCGAAAACGGTTGACCTCTAGAGGAATAAAACCGATCACCCACTGAATAGGGCTGATAAGGTGTATAGCCTCTTGAATATGGAGATTAAGTACTCTGATAGTACGGGTCCTGAGAGTACTGATATTGTCCCGCTGAAAAGGGAGCAACATCGCCCTGGAAATAATAAGCACTTCCACGTGCTGGCTGTGAATAACTATTATGCCCTGAAGCTTGCTACACTGGTGCAGGTGGTGGCATAGGAGGTTGTTGGGGTCTCTGCTAACCCTGAGGGCAATTCGCTACTCGATGCCCAAACTAACCACAAGTAAAACATCCATTACTTCCTTGCCTACACTCACCAAAGTGTTGATTATTGCACCTACGGCAGAATGGTGCACCCGAACCACCAGCATCTCTCTGTCCATGGAAGCGAGGACCGCTTCCAAACCTACCTCTTGCTCTTCTTTGTCCTATGGCACTCATACCACCGCTAGAAGAACTCGAACTGAACCTACTCTTCTTGAAGCTCTGCGTCTGCCTAGGTCCTTGGGATGAAGATCCCCTAAACCTACCATCCTTCTTCTGTTTACCATCTCCATCATCCTCATCGCTTTCACTAGCCATGTTCTCTAAATCCTCAATCTTCATTAGGAACTCATAAAAATCCTGATAAGAAACACAAGGGATGGCAGCAGCCATCGAACGCCATCTCTTCTTGGCACCCAACTTAAATCGTCGAAGCATCCCAGAATCTCGGAATCATACCTCGATAGGACAGTGAACTTCCTATAATATTCATTTGCAGACATCTTCTTCTGCTTCAAACTGACGAACTCCTGCTTCTTCCTATCAAAGTACTCCGAAGGAATGAAATGCTTATAAAACAACTCCTTAAACAATTCCCAATTAGATTTCTGTGCAGGGGTCATATACTTAGATTCTTGCTCCCACCAGGAAGCAGGCTCTTTCCCTAAGAACCATCCACCCATCGATGATTTGGAAGATTTCCCTGACTCCGCATAACCTTATAAGTCTTTTCCACATGCTCAAACCACTTCTCAGCTCCTTCATAGCATTCATCGCCCATAAAAGTAGTCAAATTCAGATTATAGATAGTCTCAAGTGGTGTCCTTTGGGGAGGAGGGCGAATAACAGACTGAATAGCATTAGCTATAACTTCTCCCATTCGAGACAAATCAGGGAAACGATGTTCATCTGAACTACGCTGCTCAGAACTACTTGGATCAGATCTACGAGGCAATCTACGAGGCGGCATGGTTCTGACAGAAGACACCAATGATTAGAAATTGAAAAGTTATACAGGACTGCAAAACCTAGGCTCTGATTCCAAGCTGACACACCCGGACCTTAATCAGGGCGTGTTGGCCGTCACGTGAGTGTGATGTAACCATGTGCACAGTGCGGAAGTATTTAAGATGTGAATCAATTTAAACCAAATCCAACTTATAGTCCTGGAAACAGAAGAAGTACGAATAGAATCTCATC